>OY294022.1:171233-203852 GCA_958510785.1 Exephanes ischioxanthus
GCTAAAAAACCAAACCCAAAAAAGGAGGGACCACAAAAAAAAACCCTAACCCAAAAAAGGAGGGACCACAAAAAAAAACCCTAACCCAAAAAAGGAGGGACCACAAAAAAACAAACAAGCGCTAAAAAACCAAACCCAAAAAAGGAGGGACCACAAAAAAAAAACCCTAACCCAAAAAAGGAGGGACCACAAAAAACAAACAAGCGCTAAAAAACCAAACCCAAAAAAGGAGGGACCACAAAAAAAAAACCCTAACCCAAAAAAGGAGGGACCACAAAAAAAAACCCTAACCCAAAAAGGAGGGACAAACTTTGTGCTGATCGCACGGTCTCGTACCGGCGACGCATCTTTCAAATGTCTGCCTTATCAACTGTCGATGGTAGGTTCTGCGCCTACCATGGTTGTAACGGGTAACGGGGAATCAGGGTTCGATTCCGGAGAGGGAGCCTGAGAAACGGCTACCACATCCAAGGAAGGCAGCAGGCGCGCAAATTACCCACTCCCGGCACGGGGAGGTAGTGACGAAAAATAACGATACGGGACTCATCCGAGGCCCCGTAATCGGAATGAGTACACTTAAAATCCTTTAACGAGGATCCATTGGAGGGCAAGTCTGGTGCCAGCAGCCGCGGTAATTCCAGCTCCAATAGCGTATATTAAAGTTGTTGCGGTTAAAAAGCTCGTCGTTTCGTGTCGGCTTTGTGTATTTTAAGGGGGGGTATAAGAGGGGGGAGGGGGGAGATAAGGGGGTAGGGGGAGGGGGAAGCGAAGGGGGGAGGGGGTTTAAAGGGGGGTTAAAGGGGTAGGGGGGGTAAAGGGGGGGTAAAGGGGGTAAGGGGAAGTTAGGGGGAGGGGGGGTTAAAGGGGGAGATTAAAGGGGAGGGAGGGGGGTTTAAAAGGGAGGAGGGGGGGGGGGTTAAAGGGTAAATTAAGGGGGGAGGGGGCGGGGTTTAAAGGGGGGGGGGGGGTGAAGGGGAGAAGGGGGGGTTTAAAAGAGGGGGGAGGGGTAAAGGGGAGAAAGGGGGGGTTTAAAAGGGGGGTAAGGGGAAGTTAGGGGGAGGGGGGGGGGTTAAAGGGGGAGATTAAAGAGGAGGGAGGGGGGTTTAAAAGGGAGGAGGGGGGGGGGGGGGGTTAAAGGGGAAGTTAAGGGGGGAGGGGGCGGGGTTTAAAGGGGGAGGGGAGGGGGAGGGGGTAGAGAAGAAGAAGGGCGGGGGGGGGGGTAAAGGGGCGGAGGGGGGAGGGGGATTTTTCTTTTCTTTTTTTTTTTTTTTTTTTTTTTTTTTTTCTAAGTCCCATAAGGGAGACGCAAAAAAAAGAACCGAAACCACAAAAAAACAGCGATTTCAAGAAAAACAAGCGCTAAAAAACCCAAACCCAAAAAAGGAGGGACCACAAAAAAAAACCCTAACCCAAAAAAGGAGGGACCACAAAAAAAACCCTAACCCAAAAAAGGAGGGACCACAAAAAAAAACCCTAACCCAAAAAAGGAGGGACCACAAAAAAAAACCCTAACCCAAAAAAGGAGGGACCACAAAAAAACAAACAAGCGCTAAAAAACCAAACCCAAAAAAGGAGGGACCACAAAAAAAAACCCTAACCCAAAAAAGGAGGGACCACAAAAAAAAACCCTAACCCAAAAAAGGAGGGACCACAAAAAAACAAACAAGCGCTAAAAAACCAAACCCAAAAAAGGAGGGACCACAAAAAAAAAACCCTAACCCAAAAAAGGAGGGACCACAAAAAACAAACAAGCGCTAAAAAACCAAACCCAAAAAAGGAGGGACCACAAAAAAAAAACCCTAACCCAAAAAAGGAGGGACCACAAAAAAAAACCCTAACCCAAAAAGGAGGGACAAACTTTGTGCTGATCGCACGGTCTCGTACCGGCGACGCATCTTTCAAATGTCTGCCTTATCAACTGTCGATGGTAGGTTCTGCGCCTACCATGGTTGTAACGGGTAACGGGGAATCAGGGTTCGATTCCGGAGAGGGAGCCTGAGAAACGGCTACCACATCCAAGGAAGGCAGCAGGCGCGCAAATTACCCACTCCCGGCACGGGGAGGTAGTGACGAAAAATAACGATACGGGACTCATCCGAGGCCCCGTAATCGGAATGAGTACACTTAAAATCCTTTAACGAGGATCCATTGGAGGGCAAGTCTGGTGCCAGCAGCCGCGGTAATTCCAGCTCCAATAGCGTATATTAAAGTTGTTGCGGTTAAAAAGCTCGTCGTTTCGTGTCGGCTTTGTGTATTTTAAGGGGGGGTATAAGAGGGGGGAGGGGGGAGATAAGGGGGTAGGGGGAGGGGGAAGCGAAGGGGGGAGGGGGTTTAAAGGGGGGTTAAAGGGGTAGGGGGGGTAAAGGGGGGGTAAAGGGGGTAAGGGGAAGTTAGGGGGAGGGGGGGTTAAAGGGGGAGATTAAAGGGGAGGGAGGGGGGTTTAAAAGGGAGGAGGGGGGGGGGGTTAAAGGGTAAATTAAGGGGGGAGGGGGCGGGGTTTAAAGGGGGGGGGGGGGTGAAGGGGAGAAGGGGGGGTTTAAAAGAGGGGGGAGGGGTAAAGGGGAGAAAGGGGGGGTTTAAAAGGGGGGTAAGGGGAAGTTAGGGGGAGGGGGGGGGGTTAAAGGGGGAGATTAAAGAGGAGGGAGGGGGGTTTAAAAGGGAGGAGGGGGGGGGGGGGGGTTAAAGGGGAAGTTAAGGGGGGAGGGGGCGGGGTTTAAAGGGGGAGGGGAGGGGGAGGGGGTAGAGAAGAAGAAGGGCGGGGGGGGGGGTAAAGGGGCGGAGGGGGGAGGGGGATTTTTCTTTTCTTTTTTTTTTTTTTTTTTTTTTTTTTTTTCTAAGTCCCATAAGGGAGACGCAAAAAAAAGAACCGAAACCACAAAAAAACAGCGATTTCAAGAAAAACAAGCGCTAAAAAACCCAAACCCAAAAAAGGAGGGACCACAAAAAAAAACCCTAACCCAAAAAAGGAGGGACCACAAAAAAAACCCTAACCCAAAAAAGGAGGGACCACAAAAAAAAACCCTAACCCAAAAAAGGAGGGACCACAAAAAAAAACCCTAACCCAAAAAAGGAGGGACCACAAAAAAACAAACAAGCGCTAAAAAACCAAACCCAAAAAAGGAGGGACCACAAAAAAAAACCCTAACCCAAAAAAGGAGGGACCACAAAAAAAAACCCTAACCCAAAAAAGGAGGGACCACAAAAAAACAAACAAGCGCTAAAAAACCAAACCCAAAAAAGGAGGGACCACAAAAAAAAAACCCTAACCCAAAAAAGGAGGGACCACAAAAAACAAACAAGCGCTAAAAAACCAAACCCAAAAAAGGAGGGACCACAAAAAAAAAACCCTAACCCAAAAAAGGAGGGACCACAAAAAAAAACCCTAACCCAAAAAGGAGGGACAAACTTTGTGCTGATCGCACGGTCTCGTACCGGCGACGCATCTTTCAAATGTCTGCCTTATCAACTGTCGATGGTAGGTTCTGCGCCTACCATGGTTGTAACGGGTAACGGGGAATCAGGGTTCGATTCCGGAGAGGGAGCCTGAGAAACGGCTACCACATCCAAGGAAGGCAGCAGGCGCGCAAATTACCCACTCCCGGCACGGGGAGGTAGTGACGAAAAATAACGATACGGGACTCATCCGAGGCCCCGTAATCGGAATGAGTACACTTAAAATCCTTTAACGAGGATCCATTGGAGGGCAAGTCTGGTGCCAGCAGCCGCGGTAATTCCAGCTCCAATAGCGTATATTAAAGTTGTTGCGGTTAAAAAGCTCGTCGTTTCGTGTCGGCTTTGTGTATTTTAAGGGGGGGTATAAGAGGGGGGAGGGGGGAGATAAGGGGGTAGGGGGAGGGGGAAGCGAAGGGGGGAGGGGGTTTAAAGGGGGGTTAAAGGGGTAGGGGGGGTAAAGGGGGGGTAAAGGGGGTAAGGGGAAGTTAGGGGGAGGGGGGGTTAAAGGGGGAGATTAAAGGGGAGGGAGGGGGGTTTAAAAGGGAGGAGGGGGGGGGGGGTTAAAGGGTAAATTAAGGGGGGAGGGGGCGGGGTTTAAAGGGGGGGGGGGGGTGAAGGGGAGAAGGGGGGGTTTAAAAGAGGGGGGAGGGGTAAAGGGGAGAAAGGGGGGGTTTAAAAGGGGGGTAAGGGGAAGTTAGGGGGAGGGGGGGGGGTTAAAGGGGGAGATTAAAGAGGAGGGAGGGGGGTTTAAAAGGGAGGAGGGGGGGGGGGGGGGTTAAAGGGGAAGTTAAGGGGGGAGGGGGCGGGGTTTAAAGGGGGAGGGGAGGGGGAGGGGGTAGAGAAGAAGAAGGGCGGGGGGGGGGGTAAAGGGGCGGAGGGGGGAGGGGGATTTTTCTTTTCTTTTTTTTTTTTTTTTTTTTTTTTTTTTTCTAAGTCCCATAAGGGAGACGCAAAAAAAAGAACCGAAACCACAAAAAAACAGCGATTTCAAGAAAAACAAGCGCTAAAAAACCCAAACCCAAAAAAGGAGGGACCACAAAAAAAAACCCTAACCCAAAAAAGGAGGGACCACAAAAAAAACCCTAACCCAAAAAAGGAGGGACCACAAAAAAAAACCCTAACCCAAAAAAGGAGGGACCACAAAAAAAAACCCTAACCCAAAAAAGGAGGGACCACAAAAAAACAAACAAGCGCTAAAAAACCAAACCCAAAAAAGGAGGGACCACAAAAAAAAACCCTAACCCAAAAAAGGAGGGACCACAAAAAAAAACCCTAACCCAAAAAAGGAGGGACCACAAAAAAACAAACAAGCGCTAAAAAACCAAACCCAAAAAAGGAGGGACCACAAAAAAAAAACCCTAACCCAAAAAAGGAGGGACCACAAAAAACAAACAAGCGCTAAAAAACCAAACCCAAAAAAGGAGGGACCACAAAAAAAAAACCCTAACCCAAAAAAGGAGGGACCACAAAAAAAAACCCTAACCCAAAAAGGAGGGACAAACTTTGTGCTGATCGCACGGTCTCGTACCGGCGACGCATCTTTCAAATGTCTGCCTTATCAACTGTCGATGGTAGGTTCTGCGCCTACCATGGTTGTAACGGGTAACGGGGAATCAGGGTTCGATTCCGGAGAGGGAGCCTGAGAAACGGCTACCACATCCAAGGAAGGCAGCAGGCGCGCAAATTACCCACTCCCGGCACGGGGAGGTAGTGACGAAAAATAACGATACGGGACTCATCCGAGGCCCCGTAATCGGAATGAGTACACTTAAAATCCTTTAACGAGGATCCATTGGAGGGCAAGTCTGGTGCCAGCAGCCGCGGTAATTCCAGCTCCAATAGCGTATATTAAAGTTGTTGCGGTTAAAAAGCTCGTCGTTTCGTGTCGGCTTTGTGTATTTTAAGGGGGGGTATAAGAGGGGGGAGGGGGGAGATAAGGGGGTAGGGGGAGGGGGAAGCGAAGGGGGGAGGGGGTTTAAAGGGGGGTTAAAGGGGTAGGGGGGGTAAAGGGGGGGTAAAGGGGGTAAGGGGAAGTTAGGGGGAGGGGGGGTTAAAGGGGGAGATTAAAGGGGAGGGAGGGGGGTTTAAAAGGGAGGAGGGGGGGGGGGTTAAAGGGTAAATTAAGGGGGGAGGGGGCGGGGTTTAAAGGGGGGGGGGGGGTGAAGGGGAGAAGGGGGGGTTTAAAAGAGGGGGGAGGGGTAAAGGGGAGAAAGGGGGGGTTTAAAAGGGGGGTAAGGGGAAGTTAGGGGGAGGGGGGGGGGTTAAAGGGGGAGATTAAAGAGGAGGGAGGGGGGTTTAAAAGGGAGGAGGGGGGGGGGGGGGGTTAAAGGGGAAGTTAAGGGGGGAGGGGGCGGGGTTTAAAGGGGGAGGGGAGGGGGAGGGGGTAGAGAAGAAGAAGGGCGGGGGGGGGGGTAAAGGGGCGGAGGGGGGAGGGGGATTTTTCTTTTCTTTTTTTTTTTTTTTTTTTTTTTTTTTTTCTAAGTCCCATAAGGGAGACGCAAAAAAAAGAACCGAAACCACAAAAAAACAGCGATTTCAAGAAAAACAAGCGCTAAAAAACCCAAACCCAAAAAAGGAGGGACCACAAAAAAAAACCCTAACCCAAAAAAGGAGGGACCACAAAAAAAACCCTAACCCAAAAAAGGAGGGACCACAAAAAAAAACCCTAACCCAAAAAAGGAGGGACCACAAAAAAAAACCCTAACCCAAAAAAGGAGGGACCACAAAAAAACAAACAAGCGCTAAAAAACCAAACCCAAAAAAGGAGGGACCACAAAAAAAAACCCTAACCCAAAAAAGGAGGGACCACAAAAAAAAACCCTAACCCAAAAAAGGAGGGACCACAAAAAAACAAACAAGCGCTAAAAAACCAAACCCAAAAAAGGAGGGACCACAAAAAAAAAACCCTAACCCAAAAAAGGAGGGACCACAAAAAACAAACAAGCGCTAAAAAACCAAACCCAAAAAAGGAGGGACCACAAAAAAAAAACCCTAACCCAAAAAAGGAGGGACCACAAAAAAAAACCCTAACCCAAAAAGGAGGGACAAACTTTGTGCTGATCGCACGGTCTCGTACCGGCGACGCATCTTTCAAATGTCTGCCTTATCAACTGTCGATGGTAGGTTCTGCGCCTACCATGGTTGTAACGGGTAACGGGGAATCAGGGTTCGATTCCGGAGAGGGAGCCTGAGAAACGGCTACCACATCCAAGGAAGGCAGCAGGCGCGCAAATTACCCACTCCCGGCACGGGGAGGTAGTGACGAAAAATAACGATACGGGACTCATCCGAGGCCCCGTAATCGGAATGAGTACACTTAAAATCCTTTAACGAGGATCCATTGGAGGGCAAGTCTGGTGCCAGCAGCCGCGGTAATTCCAGCTCCAATAGCGTATATTAAAGTTGTTGCGGTTAAAAAGCTCGTCGTTTCGTGTCGGCTTTGTGTATTTTAAGGGGGGGTATAAGAGGGGGGAGGGGGGAGATAAGGGGGTAGGGGGAGGGGGAAGCGAAGGGGGGAGGGGGTTTAAAGGGGGGTTAAAGGGGTAGGGGGGGTAAAGGGGGGGTAAAGGGGGTAAGGGGAAGTTAGGGGGAGGGGGGGTTAAAGGGGGAGATTAAAGGGGAGGGAGGGGGGTTTAAAAGGGAGGAGGGGGGGGGGGTTAAAGGGTAAATTAAGGGGGGAGGGGGCGGGGTTTAAAGGGGGGGGGGGGGTGAAGGGGAGAAGGGGGGGTTTAAAAGAGGGGGGAGGGGTAAAGGGGAGAAAGGGGGGGTTTAAAAGGGGGGTAAGGGGAAGTTAGGGGGAGGGGGGGGGGTTAAAGGGGGAGATTAAAGAGGAGGGAGGGGGGTTTAAAAGGGAGGAGGGGGGGGGGGGGGGTTAAAGGGGAAGTTAAGGGGGGAGGGGGCGGGGTTTAAAGGGGGAGGGGAGGGGGAGGGGGTAGAGAAGAAGAAGGGCGGGGGGGGGGGTAAAGGGGCGGAGGGGGGAGGGGGATTTTTCTTTTCTTTTTTTTTTTTTTTTTTTTTTTTTTTTTCTAAGTCCCATAAGGGAGACGCAAAAAAAAGAACCGAAACCACAAAAAAACAGCGATTTCAAGAAAAACAAGCGCTAAAAAACCCAAACCCAAAAAAGGAGGGACCACAAAAAAAAACCCTAACCCAAAAAAGGAGGGACCACAAAAAAAACCCTAACCCAAAAAAGGAGGGACCACAAAAAAAAACCCTAACCCAAAAAAGGAGGGACCACAAAAAAAAACCCTAACCCAAAAAAGGAGGGACCACAAAAAAACAAACAAGCGCTAAAAAACCAAACCCAAAAAAGGAGGGACCACAAAAAAAAACCCTAACCCAAAAAAGGAGGGACCACAAAAAAAAACCCTAACCCAAAAAAGGAGGGACCACAAAAAAACAAACAAGCGCTAAAAAACCAAACCCAAAAAAGGAGGGACCACAAAAAAAAAACCCTAACCCAAAAAAGGAGGGACCACAAAAAACAAACAAGCGCTAAAAAACCAAACCCAAAAAAGGAGGGACCACAAAAAAAAAACCCTAACCCAAAAAAGGAGGGACCACAAAAAAAAACCCTAACCCAAAAAGGAGGGACAAACTTTGTGCTGATCGCACGGTCTCGTACCGGCGACGCATCTTTCAAATGTCTGCCTTATCAACTGTCGATGGTAGGTTCTGCGCCTACCATGGTTGTAACGGGTAACGGGGAATCAGGGTTCGATTCCGGAGAGGGAGCCTGAGAAACGGCTACCACATCCAAGGAAGGCAGCAGGCGCGCAAATTACCCACTCCCGGCACGGGGAGGTAGTGACGAAAAATAACGATACGGGACTCATCCGAGGCCCCGTAATCGGAATGAGTACACTTAAAATCCTTTAACGAGGATCCATTGGAGGGCAAGTCTGGTGCCAGCAGCCGCGGTAATTCCAGCTCCAATAGCGTATATTAAAGTTGTTGCGGTTAAAAAGCTCGTCGTTTCGTGTCGGCTTTGTGTATTTTAAGGGGGGGTATAAGAGGGGGGAGGGGGGAGATAAGGGGGTAGGGGGAGGGGGAAGCGAAGGGGGGAGGGGGTTTAAAGGGGGGTTAAAGGGGTAGGGGGGGTAAAGGGGGGGTAAAGGGGGTAAGGGGAAGTTAGGGGGAGGGGGGGTTAAAGGGGGAGATTAAAGGGGAGGGAGGGGGGTTTAAAAGGGAGGAGGGGGGGGGGGTTAAAGGGTAAATTAAGGGGGGAGGGGGCGGGGTTTAAAGGGGGGGGGGGGGTGAAGGGGAGAAGGGGGGGTTTAAAAGAGGGGGGAGGGGTAAAGGGGAGAAAGGGGGGGTTTAAAAGGGGGGTAAGGGGAAGTTAGGGGGAGGGGGGGGGGTTAAAGGGGGAGATTAAAGAGGAGGGAGGGGGGTTTAAAAGGGAGGAGGGGGGGGGGGGGGGTTAAAGGGGAAGTTAAGGGGGGAGGGGGCGGGGTTTAAAGGGGGAGGGGAGGGGGAGGGGGTAGAGAAGAAGAAGGGCGGGGGGGGGGGTAAAGGGGCGGAGGGGGGAGGGGGATTTTTCTTTTCTTTTTTTTTTTTTTTTTTTTTTTTTTTTTCTAAGTCCCATAAGGGAGACGCAAAAAAAAGAACCGAAACCACAAAAAAACAGCGATTTCAAGAAAAACAAGCGCTAAAAAACCCAAACCCAAAAAAGGAGGGACCACAAAAAAAAACCCTAACCCAAAAAAGGAGGGACCACAAAAAAAACCCTAACCCAAAAAAGGAGGGACCACAAAAAAAAACCCTAACCCAAAAAAGGAGGGACCACAAAAAAAAACCCTAACCCAAAAAAGGAGGGACCACAAAAAAACAAACAAGCGCTAAAAAACCAAACCCAAAAAAGGAGGGACCACAAAAAAAAACCCTAACCCAAAAAAGGAGGGACCACAAAAAAAAACCCTAACCCAAAAAAGGAGGGACCACAAAAAAACAAACAAGCGCTAAAAAACCAAACCCAAAAAAGGAGGGACCACAAAAAAAAAACCCTAACCCAAAAAAGGAGGGACCACAAAAAACAAACAAGCGCTAAAAAACCAAACCCAAAAAAGGAGGGACCACAAAAAAAAAACCCTAACCCAAAAAAGGAGGGACCACAAAAAAAAACCCTAACCCAAAAAGGAGGGACAAACTTTGTGCTGATCGCACGGTCTCGTACCGGCGACGCATCTTTCAAATGTCTGCCTTATCAACTGTCGATGGTAGGTTCTGCGCCTACCATGGTTGTAACGGGTAACGGGGAATCAGGGTTCGATTCCGGAGAGGGAGCCTGAGAAACGGCTACCACATCCAAGGAAGGCAGCAGGCGCGCAAATTACCCACTCCCGGCACGGGGAGGTAGTGACGAAAAATAACGATACGGGACTCATCCGAGGCCCCGTAATCGGAATGAGTACACTTAAAATCCTTTAACGAGGATCCATTGGAGGGCAAGTCTGGTGCCAGCAGCCGCGGTAATTCCAGCTCCAATAGCGTATATTAAAGTTGTTGCGGTTAAAAAGCTCGTCGTTTCGTGTCGGCTTTGTGTATTTTAAGGGGGGGTATAAGAGGGGGGAGGGGGGAGATAAGGGGGTAGGGGGAGGGGGAAGCGAAGGGGGGAGGGGGTTTAAAGGGGGGTTAAAGGGGTAGGGGGGGTAAAGGGGGGGTAAAGGGGGTAAGGGGAAGTTAGGGGGAGGGGGGGTTAAAGGGGGAGATTAAAGGGGAGGGAGGGGGGTTTAAAAGGGAGGAGGGGGGGGGGGTTAAAGGGTAAATTAAGGGGGGAGGGGGCGGGGTTTAAAGGGGGGGGGGGGGTGAAGGGGAGAAGGGGGGGTTTAAAAGAGGGGGGAGGGGTAAAGGGGAGAAAGGGGGGGTTTAAAAGGGGGGTAAGGGGAAGTTAGGGGGAGGGGGGGGGGTTAAAGGGGGAGATTAAAGAGGAGGGAGGGGGGTTTAAAAGGGAGGAGGGGGGGGGGGGGGGTTAAAGGGGAAGTTAAGGGGGGAGGGGGCGGGGTTTAAAGGGGGAGGGGAGGGGGAGGGGGTAGAGAAGAAGAAGGGCGGGGGGGGGGGTAAAGGGGCGGAGGGGGGAGGGGGATTTTTCTTTTCTTTTTTTTTTTTTTTTTTTTTTTTTTTTTCTAAGTCCCATAAGGGAGACGCAAAAAAAAGAACCGAAACCACAAAAAAACAGCGATTTCAAGAAAAACAAGCGCTAAAAAACCCAAACCCAAAAAAGGAGGGACCACAAAAAAAAACCCTAACCCAAAAAAGGAGGGACCACAAAAAAAACCCTAACCCAAAAAAGGAGGGACCACAAAAAAAAACCCTAACCCAAAAAAGGAGGGACCACAAAAAAAAACCCTAACCCAAAAAAGGAGGGACCACAAAAAAACAAACAAGCGCTAAAAAACCAAACCCAAAAAAGGAGGGACCACAAAAAAAAACCCTAACCCAAAAAAGGAGGGACCACAAAAAAAAACCCTAACCCAAAAAAGGAGGGACCACAAAAAAACAAACAAGCGCTAAAAAACCAAACCCAAAAAAGGAGGGACCACAAAAAAAAAACCCTAACCCAAAAAAGGAGGGACCACAAAAAACAAACAAGCGCTAAAAAACCAAACCCAAAAAAGGAGGGACCACAAAAAAAAAACCCTAACCCAAAAAAGGAGGGACCACAAAAAAAAACCCTAACCCAAAAAGGAGGGACAAACTTTGTGCTGATCGCACGGTCTCGTACCGGCGACGCATCTTTCAAATGTCTGCCTTATCAACTGTCGATGGTAGGTTCTGCGCCTACCATGGTTGTAACGGGTAACGGGGAATCAGGGTTCGATTCCGGAGAGGGAGCCTGAGAAACGGCTACCACATCCAAGGAAGGCAGCAGGCGCGCAAATTACCCACTCCCGGCACGGGGAGGTAGTGACGAAAAATAACGATACGGGACTCATCCGAGGCCCCGTAATCGGAATGAGTACACTTAAAATCCTTTAACGAGGATCCATTGGAGGGCAAGTCTGGTGCCAGCAGCCGCGGTAATTCCAGCTCCAATAGCGTATATTAAAGTTGTTGCGGTTAAAAAGCTCGTCGTTTCGTGTCGGCTTTGTGTATTTTAAGGGGGGGTATAAGAGGGGGGAGGGGGGAGATAAGGGGGTAGGGGGAGGGGGAAGCGAAGGGGGGAGGGGGTTTAAAGGGGGGTTAAAGGGGTAGGGGGGGTAAAGGGGGGGTAAAGGGGGTAAGGGGAAGTTAGGGGGAGGGGGGGTTAAAGGGGGAGATTAAAGGGGAGGGAGGGGGGTTTAAAAGGGAGGAGGGGGGGGGGGGTTAAAGGGTAAATTAAGGGGGGAGGGGGCGGGGTTTAAAGGGGGGGGGGGGGTGAAGGGGAGAAGGGGGGGTTTAAAAGAGGGGGGAGGGGTAAAGGGGAGAAAGGGGGGGTTTAAAAGGGGGGTAAGGGGAAGTTAGGGGGAGGGGGGGGGGTTAAAGGGGGAGATTAAAGAGGAGGGAGGGGGGTTTAAAAGGGAGGAGGGGGGGGGGGGGGGTTAAAGGGGAAGTTAAGGGGGGAGGGGGCGGGGTTTAAAGGGGGAGGGGAGGGGGAGGGGGTAGAGAAGAAGAAGGGCGGGGGGGGGGGTAAAGGGGCGGAGGGGGGAGGGGGATTTTTCTTTTCTTTTTTTTTTTTTTTTTTTTTTTTTTTTTCTAAGTCCCATAAGGGAGACGCAAAAAAAAGAACCGAAACCACAAAAAAACAGCGATTTCAAGAAAAACAAGCGCTAAAAAACCCAAACCCAAAAAAGGAGGGACCACAAAAAAAAACCCTAACCCAAAAAAGGAGGGACCACAAAAAAAACCCTAACCCAAAAAAGGAGGGACCACAAAAAAAAACCCTAACCCAAAAAAGGAGGGACCACAAAAAAAAACCCTAACCCAAAAAAGGAGGGACCACAAAAAAACAAACAAGCGCTAAAAAACCAAACCCAAAAAAGGAGGGACCACAAAAAAAAACCCTAACCCAAAAAAGGAGGGACCACAAAAAAAAACCCTAACCCAAAAAAGGAGGGACCACAAAAAAACAAACAAGCGCTAAAAAACCAAACCCAAAAAAGGAGGGACCACAAAAAAAAAACCCTAACCCAAAAAAGGAGGGACCACAAAAAACAAACAAGCGCTAAAAAACCAAACCCAAAAAAGGAGGGACCACAAAAAAAAAACCCTAACCCAAAAAAGGAGGGACCACAAAAAAAAACCCTAACCCAAAAAGGAGGGACAAACTTTGTGCTGATCGCACGGTCTCGTACCGGCGACGCATCTTTCAAATGTCTGCCTTATCAACTGTCGATGGTAGGTTCTGCGCCTACCATGGTTGTAACGGGTAACGGGGAATCAGGGTTCGATTCCGGAGAGGGAGCCTGAGAAACGGCTACCACATCCAAGGAAGGCAGCAGGCGCGCAAATTACCCACTCCCGGCACGGGGAGGTAGTGACGAAAAATAACGATACGGGACTCATCCGAGGCCCCGTAATCGGAATGAGTACACTTAAAATCCTTTAACGAGGATCCATTGGAGGGCAAGTCTGGTGCCAGCAGCCGCGGTAATTCCAGCTCCAATAGCGTATATTAAAGTTGTTGCGGTTAAAAAGCTCGTCGTTTCGTGTCGGCTTTGTGTATTTTAAGGGGGGGTATAAGAGGGGGGAGGGGGGAGATAAGGGGGTAGGGGGAGGGGGAAGCGAAGGGGGGAGGGGGTTTAAAGGGGGGTTAAAGGGGTAGGGGGGGTAAAGGGGGGGTAAAGGGGGTAAGGGGAAGTTAGGGGGAGGGGGGGTTAAAGGGGGAGATTAAAGGGGAGGGAGGGGGGTTTAAAAGGGAGGAGGGGGGGGGGGGTTAAAGGGTAAATTAAGGGGGGAGGGGGCGGGGTTTAAAGGGGGGGGGGGGGTGAAGGGGAGAAGGGGGGGTTTAAAAGAGGGGGGAGGGGTAAAGGGGAGAAAGGGGGGGTTTAAAAGGGGGGTAAGGGGAAGTTAGGGGGAGGGGGGGGGGTTAAAGGGGGAGATTAAAGAGGAGGGAGGGGGGTTTAAAAGGGAGGAGGGGGGGGGGGGGGGTTAAAGGGGAAGTTAAGGGGGGAGGGGGCGGGGTTTAAAGGGGGAGGGGAGGGGGAGGGGGTAGAGAAGAAGAAGGGCGGGGGGGGGGGTAAAGGGGCGGAGGGGGGAGGGGGATTTTTCTTTTCTTTTTTTTTTTTTTTTTTTTTTTTTTTTTCTAAGTCCCATAAGGGAGACGCAAAAAAAAGAACCGAAACCACAAAAAAACAGCGATTTCAAGAAAAACAAGCGCTAAAAAACCCAAACCCAAAAAAGGAGGGACCACAAAAAAAAACCCTAACCCAAAAAAGGAGGGACCACAAAAAAAACCCTAACCCAAAAAAGGAGGGACCACAAAAAAAAACCCTAACCCAAAAAAGGAGGGACCACAAAAAAAAACCCTAACCCAAAAAAGGAGGGACCACAAAAAAACAAACAAGCGCTAAAAAACCAAACCCAAAAAAGGAGGGACCACAAAAAAAAACCCTAACCCAAAAAAGGAGGGACCACAAAAAAAAACCCTAACCCAAAAAAGGAGGGACCACAAAAAAACAAACAAGCGCTAAAAAACCAAACCCAAAAAAGGAGGGACCACAAAAAAAAAACCCTAACCCAAAAAAGGAGGGACCACAAAAAACAAACAAGCGCTAAAAAACCAAACCCAAAAAAGGAGGGACCACAAAAAAAAAACCCTAACCCAAAAAAGGAGGGACCACAAAAAAAAACCCTAACCCAAAAAGGAGGGACAAACTTTGTGCTGATCGCACGGTCTCGTACCGGCGACGCATCTTTCAAATGTCTGCCTTATCAACTGTCGATGGTAGGTTCTGCGCCTACCATGGTTGTAACGGGTAACGGGGAATCAGGGTTCGATTCCGGAGAGGGAGCCTGAGAAACGGCTACCACATCCAAGGAAGGCAGCAGGCGCGCAAATTACCCACTCCCGGCACGGGGAGGTAGTGACGAAAAATAACGATACGGGACTCATCCGAGGCCCCGTAATCGGAATGAGTACACTTAAAATCCTTTAACGAGGATCCATTGGAGGGCAAGTCTGGTGCCAGCAGCCGCGGTAATTCCAGCTCCAATAGCGTATATTAAAGTTGTTGCGGTTAAAAAGCTCGTCGTTTCGTGTCGGCTTTGTGTATTTTAAGGGGGGGTATAAGAGGGGGGAGGGGGGAGATAAGGGGGTAGGGGGAGGGGGAAGCGAAGGGGGGAGGGGGTTTAAAGGGGGGTTAAAGGGGTAGGGGGGGTAAAGGGGGGGTAAAGGGGGTAAGGGGAAGTTAGGGGGAGGGGGGGTTAAAGGGGGAGATTAAAGGGGAGGGAGGGGGGTTTAAAAGGGAGGAGGGGGGGGGGGGTTAAAGGGTAAATTAAGGGGGGAGGGGGCGGGGTTTAAAGGGGGGGGGGGGGTGAAGGGGAGAAGGGGGGGTTTAAAAGAGGGGGGAGGGGTAAAGGGGAGAAAGGGGGGGTTTAAAAGGGGGGTAAGGGGAAGTTAGGGGGAGGGGGGGGGGTTAAAGGGGGAGATTAAAGAGGAGGGAGGGGGGTTTAAAAGGGAGGAGGGGGGGGGGGGGGGTTAAAGGGGAAGTTAAGGGGGGAGGGGGCGGGGTTTAAAGGGGGAGGGGAGGGGGAGGGGGTAGAGAAGAAGAAGGGCGGGGGGGGGGGTAAAGGGGCGGAGGGGGGAGGGGGATTTTTCTTTTCTTTTTTTTTTTTTTTTTTTTTTTTTTTTTCTAAGTCCCATAAGGGAGACGCAAAAAAAAGAACCGAAACCACAAAAAAACAGCGATTTCAAGAAAAACAAGCGCTAAAAAACCCAAACCCAAAAAAGGAGGGACCACAAAAAAAAACCCTAACCCAAAAAAGGAGGGACCACAAAAAAAACCCTAACCCAAAAAAGGAGGGACCACAAAAAAAAACCCTAACCCAAAAAAGGAGGGACCACAAAAAAAAACCCTAACCCAAAAAAGGAGGGACCACAAAAAAACAAACAAGCGCTAAAAAACCAAACCCAAAAAAGGAGGGACCACAAAAAAAAACCCTAACCCAAAAAAGGAGGGACCACAAAAAAAAACCCTAACCCAAAAAAGGAGGGACCACAAAAAAACAAACAAGCGCTAAAAAACCAAACCCAAAAAAGGAGGGACCACAAAAAAAAAACCCTAACCCAAAAAAGGAGGGACCACAAAAAACAAACAAGCGCTAAAAAACCAAACCCAAAAAAGGAGGGACCACAAAAAAAAAACCCTAACCCAAAAAAGGAGGGACCACAAAAAAAAACCCTAACCCAAAAAGGAGGGACAAACTTTGTGCTGATCGCACGGTCTCGTACCGGCGACGCATCTTTCAAATGTCTGCCTTATCAACTGTCGATGGTAGGTTCTGCGCCTACCATGGTTGTAACGGGTAACGGGGAATCAGGGTTCGATTCCGGAGAGGGAGCCTGAGAAACGGCTACCACATCCAAGGAAGGCAGCAGGCGCGCAAATTACCCACTCCCGGCACGGGGAGGTAGTGACGAAAAATAACGATACGGGACTCATCCGAGGCCCCGTAATCGGAATGAGTACACTTAAAATCCTTTAACGAGGATCCATTGGAGGGCAAGTCTGGTGCCAGCAGCCGCGGTAATTCCAGCTCCAATAGCGTATATTAAAGTTGTTGCGGTTAAAAAGCTCGTCGTTTCGTGTCGGCTTTGTGTATTTTAAGGGGGGGTATAAGAGGGGGGAGGGGGGAGATAAGGGGGTAGGGGGAGGGGGAAGCGAAGGGGGGAGGGGGTTTAAAGGGGGGTTAAAGGGGTAGGGGGGGTAAAGGGGGGGTAAAGGGGGTAAGGGGAAGTTAGGGGGAGGGGGGGTTAAAGGGGGAGATTAAAGGGGAGGGAGGGGGGTTTAAAAGGGAGGAGGGGGGGGGGGTTAAAGGGTAAATTAAGGGGGGAGGGGGCGGGGTTTAAAGGGGGGGGGGGGGTGAAGGGGAGAAGGGGGGGTTTAAAAGAGGGGGGAGGGGTAAAGGGGAGAAAGGGGGGGTTTAAAAGGGGGGTAAGGGGAAGTTAGGGGGAGGGGGGGGGGTTAAAGGGGGAGATTAAAGAGGAGGGAGGGGGGTTTAAAAGGGAGGAGGGGGGGGGGGGGGGTTAAAGGGGAAGTTAAGGGGGGAGGGGGCGGGGTTTAAAGGGGGAGGGGAGGGGGAGGGGGTAGAGAAGAAGAAGGGCGGGGGGGGGGGTAAAGGGGCGGAGGGGGGAGGGGGATTTTTCTTTTCTTTTTTTTTTTTTTTTTTTTTTTTTTTTTCTAAGTCCCATAAGGGAGACGCAAAAAAAAGAACCGAAACCACAAAAAAACAGCGATTTCAAGAAAAACAAGCGCTAAAAAACCCAAACCCAAAAAAGGAGGGACCACAAAAAAAAACCCTAACCCAAAAAAGGAGGGACCACAAAAAAAACCCTAACCCAAAAAAGGAGGGACCACAAAAAAAAACCCTAACCCAAAAAAGGAGGGACCACAAAAAAAAACCCTAACCCAAAAAAGGAGGGACCACAAAAAAACAAACAAGCGCTAAAAAACCAAACCCAAAAAAGGAGGGACCACAAAAAAAAACCCTAACCCAAAAAAGGAGGGACCACAAAAAAAAACCCTAACCCAAAAAAGGAGGGACCACAAAAAAACAAACAAGCGCTAAAAAACCAAACCCAAAAAAGGAGGGACCACAAAAAAAAAACCCTAACCCAAAAAAGGAGGGACCACAAAAAACAAACAAGCGCTAAAAAACCAAACCCAAAAAAGGAGGGACCACAAAAAAAAAACCCTAACCCAAAAAAGGAGGGACCACAAAAAAAAACCCTAACCCAAAAAGGAGGGACAAACTTTGTGCTGATCGCACGGTCTCGTACCGGCGACGCATCTTTCAAATGTCTGCCTTATCAACTGTCGATGGTAGGTTCTGCGCCTACCATGGTTGTAACGGGTAACGGGGAATCAGGGTTCGATTCCGGAGAGGGAGCCTGAGAAACGGCTACCACATCCAAGGAAGGCAGCAGGCGCGCAAATTACCCACTCCCGGCACGGGGAGGTAGTGACGAAAAATAACGATACGGGACTCATCCGAGGCCCCGTAATCGGAATGAGTACACTTAAAATCCTTTAACGAGGATCCATTGGAGGGCAAGTCTGGTGCCAGCAGCCGCGGTAATTCCAGCTCCAATAGCGTATATTAAAGTTGTTGCGGTTAAAAAGCTCGTCGTTTCGTGTCGGCTTTGTGTATTTTAAGGGGGGGTATAAGAGGGGGGAGGGGGGAGATAAGGGGGTAGGGGGAGGGGGAAGCGAAGGGGGGAGGGGGTTTAAAGGGGGGTTAAAGGGGTAGGGGGGGTAAAGGGGGGGTAAAGGGGGTAAGGGGAAGTTAGGGGGAGGGGGGGTTAAAGGGGGAGATTAAAGGGGAGGGAGGGGGGTTTAAAAGGGAGGAGGGGGGGGGGGTTAAAGGGTAAATTAAGGGGGGAGGGGGCGGGGTTTAAAGGGGGGGGGGGGGTGAAGGGGAGAAGGGGGGGTTTAAAAGAGGGGGGAGGGGTAAAGGGGAGAAAGGGGGGGTTTAAAAGGGGGGTAAGGGGAAGTTAGGGGGAGGGGGGGGGGTTAAAGGGGGAGATTAAAGAGGAGGGAGGGGGGTTTAAAAGGGAGGAGGGGGGGGGGGGGGGTTAAAGGGGAAGTTAAGGGGGGAGGGGGCGGGGTTTAAAGGGGGAGGGGAGGGGGAGGGGGTAGAGAAGAAGAAGGGCGGGGGGGGGGGTAAAGGGGCGGAGGGGGGAGGGGGATTTTTCTTTTCTTTTTTTTTTTTTTTTTTTTTTTTTTTTTCTAAGTCCCATAAGGGAGACGCAAAAAAAAGAACCGAAACCACAAAAAAACAGCGATTTCAAGAAAAACAAGCGCTAAAAAACCCAAACCCAAAAAAGGAGGGACCACAAAAAAAAACCCTAACCCAAAAAAGGAGGGACCACAAAAAAAACCCTAACCCAAAAAAGGAGGGACCACAAAAAAAAACCCTAACCCAAAAAAGGAGGGACCACAAAAAAAAACCCTAACCCAAAAAAGGAGGGACCACAAAAAAACAAACAAGCGCTAAAAAACCAAACCCAAAAAAGGAGGGACCACAAAAAAAAACCCTAACCCAAAAAAGGAGGGACCACAAAAAAAAACCCTAACCCAAAAAAGGAGGGACCACAAAAAAACAAACAAGCGCTAAAAAACCAAACCCAAAAAAGGAGGGACCACAAAAAAAAAACCCTAACCCAAAAAAGGAGGGACCACAAAAAACAAACAAGCGCTAAAAAACCAAACCCAAAAAAGGAGGGACCACAAAAAAAAAACCCTAACCCAAAAAAGGAGGGACCACAAAAAAAAACCCTAACCCAAAAAGGAGGGACAAACTTTGTGCTGATCGCACGGTCTCGTACCGGCGACGCATCTTTCAAATGTCTGCCTTATCAACTGTCGATGGTAGGTTCTGCGCCTACCATGGTTGTAACGGGTAACGGGGAATCAGGGTTCGATTCCGGAGAGGGAGCCTGAGAAACGGCTACCACATCCAAGGAAGGCAGCAGGCGCGCAAATTACCCACTCCCGGCACGGGGAGGTAGTGACGAAAAATAACGATACGGGACTCATCCGAGGCCCCGTAATCGGAATGAGTACACTTAAAATCCTTTAACGAGGATCCATTGGAGGGCAAGTCTGGTGCCAGCAGCCGCGGTAATTCCAGCTCCAATAGCGTATATTAAAGTTGTTGCGGTTAAAAAGCTCGTCGTTTCGTGTCGGCTTTGTGTATTTTAAGGGGGGGTATAAGAGGGGGGAGGGGGGAGATAAGGGGGTAGGGGGAGGGGGAAGCGAAGGGGGGAGGGGGTTTAAAGGGGGGTTAAAGGGGTAGGGGGGGTAAAGGGGGGGTAAAGGGGGTAAGGGGAAGTTAGGGGGAGGGGGGGTTAAAGGGGGAGATTAAAGGGGAGGGAGGGGGGTTTAAAAGGGAGGAGGGGGGGGGGGTTAAAGGGTAAATTAAGGGGGGAGGGGGCGGGGTTTAAAGGGGGGGGGGGGGTGAAGGGGAGAAGGGGGGGTTTAAAAGAGGGGGGAGGGGTAAAGGGGAGAAAGGGGGGGTTTAAAAGGGGGGTAAGGGGAAGTTAGGGGGAGGGGGGGGGGTTAAAGGGGGAGATTAAAGAGGAGGGAGGGGGGTTTAAAAGGGAGGAGGGGGGGGGGGGGGGTTAAAGGGGAAGTTAAGGGGGGAGGGGGCGGGGTTTAAAGGGGGAGGGGAGGGGGAGGGGGTAGAGAAGAAGAAGGGCGGGGGGGGGGGTAAAGGGGCGGAGGGGGGAGGGGGATTTTTCTTTTCTTTTTTTTTTTTTTTTTTTTTTTTTTTTTCTAAGTCCCATAAGGGAGACGCAAAAAAAAGAACCGAAACCACAAAAAAACAGCGATTTCAAGAAAAACAAGCGCTAAAAAACCCAAACCCAAAAAAGGAGGGACCACAAAAAAAAACCCTAACCCAAAAAAGGAGGGACCACAAAAAAAACCCTAACCCAAAAAAGGAGGGACCACAAAAAAAAACCCTAACCCAAAAAAGGAGGGACCACAAAAAAAAACCCTAACCCAAAAAAGGAGGGACCACAAAAAAACAAACAAGCGCTAAAAAACCAAACCCAAAAAAGGAGGGACCACAAAAAAAAACCCTAACCCAAAAAAGGAGGGACCACAAAAAAAAACCCTAACCCAAAAAAGGAGGGACCACAAAAAAACAAACAAGCGCTAAAAAACCAAACCCAAAAAAGGAGGGACCACAAAAAAAAAACCCTAACCCAAAAAAGGAGGGACCACAAAAAACAAACAAGCGCTAAAAAACCAAACCCAAAAAAGGAGGGACCACAAAAAAAAAACCCTAACCCAAAAAAGGAGGGACCACAAAAAAAAACCCTAACCCAAAAAGGAGGGACAAACTTTGTGCTGATCGCACGGTCTCGTACCGGCGACGCATCTTTCAAATGTCTGCCTTATCAACTGTCGATGGTAGGTTCTGCGCCTACCATGGTTGTAACGGGTAACGGGGAATCAGGGTTCGATTCCGGAGAGGGAGCCTGAGAAACGGCTACCACATCCAAGGAAGGCAGCAGGCGCGCAAATTACCCACTCCCGGCACGGGGAGGTAGTGACGAAAAATAACGATACGGGACTCATCCGAGGCCCCGTAATCGGAATGAGTACACTTAAAATCCTTTAACGAGGATCCATTGGAGGGCAAGTCTGGTGCCAGCAGCCGCGGTAATTCCAGCTCCAATAGCGTATATTAAAGTTGTTGCGGTTAAAAAGCTCGTCGTTTCGTGTCGGCTTTGTGTATTTTAAGGGGGGGTATAAGAGGGGGGAGGGGGGAGATAAGGGGGTAGGGGGAGGGGGAAGCGAAGGGGGGAGGGGGTTTAAAGGGGGGTTAAAGGGGTAGGGGGGGTAAAGGGGGGGTAAAGGGGGTAAGGGGAAGTTAGGGGGAGGGGGGGTTAAAGGGGGAGATTAAAGGGGAGGGAGGGGGGTTTAAAAGGGAGGAGGGGGGGGGGGTTAAAGGGTAAATTAAGGGGGGAGGGGGCGGGGTTTAAAGGGGGGGGGGGGGTGAAGGGGAGAAGGGGGGGTTTAAAAGAGGGGGGAGGGGTAAAGGGGAGAAAGGGGGGGTTTAAAAGGGGGGTAAGGGGAAGTTAGGGGGAGGGGGGGGGGTTAAAGGGGGAGATTAAAGAGGAGGGAGGGGGGTTTAAAAGGGAGGAGGGGGGGGGGGGGGGTTAAAGGGGAAGTTAAGGGGGGAGGGGGCGGGGTTTAAAGGGGGAGGGGAGGGGGAGGGGGTAGAGAAGAAGAAGGGCGGGGGGGGGGGTAAAGGGGCGGAGGGGGGAGGGGGATTTTTCTTTTCTTTTTTTTTTTTTTTTTTTTTTTTTTTTTCTAAGTCCCATAAGGGAGACGCAAAAAAAAGAACCGAAACCACAAAAAAACAGCGATTTCAAGAAAAACAAGCGCTAAAAAACCCAAACCCAAAAAAGGAGGGACCACAAAAAAAAACCCTAACCCAAAAAAGGAGGGACCACAAAAAAAACCCTAACCCAAAAAAGGAGGGACCACAAAAAAAAACCCTAACCCAAAAAAGGAGGGACCACAAAAAAAAACCCTAACCCAAAAAAGGAGGGACCACAAAAAAACAAACAAGCGCTAAAAAACCAAACCCAAAAAAGGAGGGACCACAAAAAAAAACCCTAACCCAAAAAAGGAGGGACCACAAAAAAAAACCCTAACCCAAAAAAGGAGGGACCACAAAAAAACAAACAAGCGCTAAAAAACCAAACCCAAAAAAGGAGGGACCACAAAAAAAAAACCCTAACCCAAAAAAGGAGGGACCACAAAAAACAAACAAGCGCTAAAAAACCAAACCCAAAAAAGGAGGGACCACAAAAAAAAAACCCTAACCCAAAAAAGGAGGGACCACAAAAAAAAACCCTAACCCAAAAAGGAGGGACAAACTTTGTGCTGATCGCACGGTCTCGTACCGGCGACGCATCTTTCAAATGTCTGCCTTATCAACTGTCGATGGTAGGTTCTGCGCCTACCATGGTTGTAACGGGTAACGGGGAATCAGGGTTCGATTCCGGAGAGGGAGCCTGAGAAACGGCTACCACATCCAAGGAAGGCAGCAGGCGCGCAAATTACCCACTCCCGGCACGGGGAGGTAGTGACGAAAAATAACGATACGGGACTCATCCGAGGCCCCGTAATCGGAATGAGTACACTTAAAATCCTTTAACGAGGATCCATTGGAGGGCAAGTCTGGTGCCAGCAGCCGCGGTAATTCCAGCTCCAATAGCGTATATTAAAGTTGTTGCGGTTAAAAAGCTCGTCGTTTCGTGTCGGCTTTGTGTATTTTAAGGGGGGGTATAAGAGGGGGGAGGGGGGAGATAAGGGGGTAGGGGGAGGGGGAAGCGAAGGGGGGAGGGGGTTTAAAGGGGGGTTAAAGGGGTAGGGGGGGTAAAGGGGGGGTAAAGGGGGTAAGGGGAAGTTAGGGGGAGGGGGGGTTAAAGGGGGAGATTAAAGGGGAGGGAGGGGGGTTTAAAAGGGAGGAGGGGGGGGGGGGTTAAAGGGTAAATTAAGGGGGGAGGGGGCGGGGTTTAAAGGGGGGGGGGGGGTGAAGGGGAGAAGGGGGGGTTTAAAAGAGGGGGGAGGGGTAAAGGGGAGAAAGGGGGGGTTTAAAAGGGGGGTAAGGGGAAGTTAGGGGGAGGGGGGGGGGTTAAAGGGGGAGATTAAAGAGGAGGGAGGGGGGTTTAAAAGGGAGGAGGGGGGGGGGGGGGGTTAAAGGGGAAGTTAAGGGGGGAGGGGGCGGGGTTTAAAGGGGGAGGGGAGGGGGAGGGGGTAGAGAAGAAGAAGGGCGGGGGGGGGGGTAAAGGGGCGGAGGGGGGAGGGGGATTTTTCTTTTCTTTTTTTTTTTTTTTTTTTTTTTTTTTTTCTAAGTCCCATAAGGGAGACGCAAAAAAAAGAACCGAAACCACAAAAAAACAGCGATTTCAAGAAAAACAAGCGCTAAAAAACCCAAACCCAAAAAAGGAGGGACCACAAAAAAAAACCCTAACCCAAAAAAGGAGGGACCACAAAAAAAACCCTAACCCAAAAAAGGAGGGACCACAAAAAAAAACCCTAACCCAAAAAAGGAGGGACCACAAAAAAAAACCCTAACCCAAAAAAGGAGGGACCACAAAAAAACAAACAAGCGCTAAAAAACCAAACCCAAAAAAGGAGGGACCACAAAAAAAAACCCTAACCCAAAAAAGGAGGGACCACAAAAAAAAACCCTAACCCAAAAAAGGAGGGACCACAAAAAAACAAACAAGCGCTAAAAAACCAAACCCAAAAAAGGAGGGACCACAAAAAAAAAACCCTAACCCAAAAAAGGAGGGACCACAAAAAACAAACAAGCGCTAAAAAACCAAACCCAAAAAAGGAGGGACCACAAAAAAAAAACCCTAACCCAAAAAAGGAGGGACCACAAAAAAAAACCCTAACCCAAAAAGGAGGGACAAACTTTGTGCTGATCGCACGGTCTCGTACCGGCGACGCATCTTTCAAATGTCTGCCTTATCAACTGTCGATGGTAGGTTCTGCGCCTACCATGGTTGTAACGGGTAACGGGGAATCAGGGTTCGATTCCGGAGAGGGAGCCTGAGAAACGGCTACCACATCCAAGGAAGGCAGCAGGCGCGCAAATTACCCACTCCCGGCACGGGGAGGTAGTGACGAAAAATAACGATACGGGACTCATCCGAGGCCCCGTAATCGGAATGAGTACACTTAAAATCCTTTAACGAGGATCCATTGGAGGGCAAGTCTGGTGCCAGCAGCCGCGGTAATTCCAGCTCCAATAGCGTATATTAAAGTTGTTGCGGTTAAAAAGCTCGTCGTTTCGTGTCGGCTTTGTGTATTTTAAGGGGGGGTATAAGAGGGGGGAGGGGGGAGATAAGGGGGTAGGGGGAGGGGGAAGCGAAGGGGGGAGGGGGTTTAAAGGGGGGTTAAAGGGGTAGGGGGGGTAAAGGGGGGGTAAAGGGGGTAAGGGGAAGTTAGGGGGAGGGGGGGTTAAAGGGGGAGATTAAAGGGGAGGGAGGGGGGTTTAAAAGGGAGGAGGGGGGGGGGGTTAAAGGGTAAATTAAGGGGGGAGGGGGCGGGGTTTAAAGGGGGGGGGGGGGTGAAGGGGAGAAGGGGGGGTTTAAAAGAGGGGGGAGGGGTAAAGGGGAGAAAGGGGGGGTTTAAAAGGGGGGTAAGGGGAAGTTAGGGGGAGGGGGGGGGGTTAAAGGGGGAGATTAAAGAGGAGGGAGGGGGGTTTAAAAGGGAGGAGGGGGGGGGGGGGGGTTAAAGGGGAAGTTAAGGGGGGAGGGGGCGGGGTTTAAAGGGGGAGGGGAGGGGGAGGGGGTAGAGAAGAAGAAGGGCGGGGGGGGGGGTAAAGGGGCGGAGGGGGGAGGGGGATTTTTCTTTTCTTTTTTTTTTTTTTTTTTTTTTTTTTTTTCTAAGTCCCATAAGGGAGACGCAAAAAAAAGAACCGAAACCACAAAAAAACAGCGATTTCAAGAAAAACAAGCGCTAAAAAACCCAAACCCAAAAAAGGAGGGACCACAAAAAAAAACCCTAACCCAAAAAAGGAGGGACCACAAAAAAAACCCTAACCCAAAAAAGGAGGGACCACAAAAAAAAACCCTAACCCAAAAAAGGAGGGACCACAAAAAAAAACCCTAACCCAAAAAAGGAGGGACCACAAAAAAACAAACAAGCGCTAAAAAACCAAACCCAAAAAAGGAGGGACCACAAAAAAAAACCCTAACCCAAAAAAGGAGGGACCACAAAAAAAAACCCTAACCCAAAAAAGGAGGGACCACAAAAAAACAAACAAGCGCTAAAAAACCAAACCCAAAAAAGGAGGGACCACAAAAAAAAAACCCTAACCCAAAAAAGGAGGGACCACAAAAAACAAACAAGCGCTAAAAAACCAAACCCAAAAAAGGAGGGACCACAAAAAAAAAACCCTAACCCAAAAAAGGAGGGACCACAAAAAAAAACCCTAACCCAAAAAGGAGGGACAAACTTTGTGCTGATCGCACGGTCTCGTACCGGCGACGCATCTTTCAAATGTCTGCCTTATCAACTGTCGATGGTAGGTTCTGCGCCTACCATGGTTGTAACGGGTAACGGGGAATCAGGGTTCGATTCCGGAGAGGGAGCCTGAGAAACGGCTACCACATCCAAGGAAGGCAGCAGGCGCGCAAATTACCCACTCCCGGCACGGGGAGGTAGTGACGAAAAATAACGATACGGGACTCATCCGAGGCCCCGTAATCGGAATGAGTACACTTAAAATCCTTTAACGAGGATCCATTGGAGGGCAAGTCTGGTGCCAGCAGCCGCGGTAATTCCAGCTCCAATAGCGTATATTAAAGTTGTTGCGGTTAAAAAGCTCGTCGTTTCGTGTCGGCTTTGTGTATTTTAAGGGGGGGTATAAGAGGGGGGAGGGGGGAGATAAGGGGGTAGGGGGAGGGGGAAGCGAAGGGGGGAGGGGGTTTAAAGGGGGGTTAAAGGGGTAGGGGGGGTAAAGGGGGGGTAAAGGGGGTAAGGGGAAGTTAGGGGGAGGGGGGGTTAAAGGGGGAGATTAAAGGGGAGGGAGGGGGGTTTAAAAGGGAGGAGGGGGGGGGGGGTTAAAGGGTAAATTAAGGGGGGAGGGGGCGGGGTTTAAAGGGGGGGGGGGGGTGAAGGGGAGAAGGGGGGGTTTAAAAGAGGGGGGAGGGGTAAAGGGGAGAAAGGGGGGGTTTAAAAGGGGGGTAAGGGGAAGTTAGGGGGAGGGGGGGGGGTTAAAGGGGGAGATTAAAGAGGAGGGAGGGGGGTTTAAAAGGGAGGAGGGGGGGGGGGGGGGTTAAAGGGGAAGTTAAGGGGGGAGGGGGCGGGGTTTAAAGGGGGAGGGGAGGGGGAGGGGGTAGAGAAGAAGAAGGGCGGGGGGGGGGGTAAAGGGGCGGAGGGGGGAGGGGGATTTTTCTTTTCTTTTTTTTTTTTTTTTTTTTTTTTTTTTTCTAAGTCCCATAAGGGAGACGCAAAAAAAAGAACCGAAACCACAAAAAAACAGCGATTTCAAGAAAAACAAGCGCTAAAAAACCCAAACCCAAAAAAGGAGGGACCACAAAAAAAAACCCTAACCCAAAAAAGGAGGGACCACAAAAAAAACCCTAACCCAAAAAAGGAGGGACCACAAAAAAAAACCCTAACCCAAAAAAGGAGGGACCACAAAAAAAAACCCTAACCCAAAAAAGGAGGGACCACAAAAAAACAAACAAGCGCTAAAAAACCAAACCCAAAAAAGGAGGGACCACAAAAAAAAACCCTAACCCAAAAAAGGAGGGACCACAAAAAAAAACCCTAACCCAAAAAAGGAGGGACCACAAAAAAACAAACAAGCGCTAAAAAACCAAACCCAAAAAAGGAGGGACCACAAAAAAAAAACCCTAACCCAAAAAAGGAGGGACCACAAAAAACAAACAAGCGCTAAAAAACCAAACCCAAAAAAGGAGGGACCACAAAAAAAAAACCCTAACCCAAAAAAGGAGGGACCACAAAAAAAAACCCTAACCCAAAAAGGAGGGACAAACTTTGTGCTGATCGCACGGTCTCGTACCGGCGACGCATCTTTCAAATGTCTGCCTTATCAACTGTCGATGGTAGGTTCTGCGCCTACCATGGTTGTAACGGGTAACGGGGAATCAGGGTTCGATTCCGGAGAGGGAGCCTGAGAAACGGCTACCACATCCAAGGAAGGCAGCAGGCGCGCAAATTACCCACTCCCGGCACGGGGAGGTAGTGACGAAAAATAACGATACGGGACTCATCCGAGGCCCCGTAATCGGAATGAGTACACTTAAAATCCTTTAACGAGGATCCATTGGAGGGCAAGTCTGGTGCCAGCAGCCGCGGTAATTCCAGCTCCAATAGCGTATATTAAAGTTGTTGCGGTTAAAAAGCTCGTCGTTTCGTGTCGGCTTTGTGTATTTTAAGGGGGGGTATAAGAGGGGGGAGGGGGGAGATAAGGGGGTAGGGGGAGGGGGAAGCGAAGGGGGGAGGGGGTTTAAAGGGGGGTTAAAGGGGTAGGGGGGGTAAAGGGGGGGTAAAGGGGGTAAGGGGAAGTTAGGGGGAGGGGGGGTTAAAGGGGGAGATTAAAGGGGAGGGAGGGGGGTTTAAAAGGGAGGAGGGGGGGGGGGGTTAAAGGGTAAATTAAGGGGGGAGGGGGCGGGGTTTAAAGGGGGGGGGGGGGTGAAGGGGAGAAGGGGGGGTTTAAAAGAGGGGGGAGGGGTAAAGGGGAGAAAGGGGGGGTTTAAAAGGGGGGTAAGGGGAAGTTAGGGGGAGGGGGGGGGGTTAAAGGGGGAGATTAAAGAGGAGGGAGGGGGGTTTAAAAGGGAGGAGGGGGGGGGGGGGGGTTAAAGGGGAAGTTAAGGGGGGAGGGGGCGGGGTTTAAAGGGGGAGGGGAGGGGGAGGGGGTAGAGAAGAAGAAGGGCGGGGGGGGGGGTAAAGGGGCGGAGGGGGGAGGGGGATTTTTCTTTTCTTTTTTTTTTTTTTTTTTTTTTTTTTTTTCTAAGTCCCATAAGGGAGACGCAAAAAAAAGAACCGAAACCACAAAAAAACAGCGATTTCAAGAAAAACAAGCGCTAAAAAACCCAAACCCAAAAAAGGAGGGACCACAAAAAAAAACCCTAACCCAAAAAAGGAGGGACCACAAAAAAAACCCTAACCCAAAAAAGGAGGGACCACAAAAAAAAACCCTAACCCAAAAAAGGAGGGACCACAAAAAAAAACCCTAACCCAAAAAAGGAGGGACCACAAAAAAACAAACAAGCGCTAAAAAACCAAACCCAAAAAAGGAGGGACCACAAAAAAAAACCCTAACCCAAAAAAGGAGGGACCACAAAAAAAAACCCTAACCCAAAAAAGGAGGGACCACAAAAAAACAAACAAGCGCTAAAAAACCAAACCCAAAAAAGGAGGGACCACAAAAAAAAAACCCTAACCCAAAAAAGGAGGGACCACAAAAAACAAACAAGCGCTAAAAAACCAAACCCAAAAAAGGAGGGACCACAAAAAAAAAACCCTAACCCAAAAAAGGAGGGACCACAAAAAAAAACCCTAACCCAAAAAGGAGGGACAAACTTTGTGCTGATCGCACGGTCTCGTACCGGCGACGCATCTTTCAAATGTCTGCCTTATCAACTGTCGATGGTAGGTTCTGCGCCTACCATGGTTGTAACGGGTAACGGGGAATCAGGGTTCGATTCCGGAGAGGGAGCCTGAGAAACGGCTACCACATCCAAGGAAGGCAGCAGGCGCGCAAATTACCCACTCCCGGCACGGGGAGGTAGTGACGAAAAATAACGATACGGGACTCATCCGAGGCCCCGTAATCGGAATGAGTACACTTAAAATCCTTTAACGAGGATCCATTGGAGGGCAAGTCTGGTGCCAGCAGCCGCGGTAATTCCAGCTCCAATAGCGTATATTAAAGTTGTTGCGGTTAAAAAGCTCGTCGTTTCGTGTCGGCTTTGTGTATTTTAAGGGGGGGTATAAGAGGGGGGAGGGGGGAGATAAGGGGGTAGGGGGAGGGGGAAGCGAAGGGGGGAGGGGGTTTAAAGGGGGGTTAAAGGGGTAGGGGGGGTAAAGGGGGGGTAAAGGGGGTAAGGGGAAGTTAGGGGGAGGGGGGGTTAAAGGGGGAGATTAAAGGGGAGGGAGGGGGGTTTAAAAGGGAGGAGGGGGGGGGGGGTTAAAGGGTAAATTAAGGGGGGAGGGGGCGGGGTTTAAAGGGGGGGGGGGGGTGAAGGGGAGAAGGGGGGGTTTAAAAGAGGGGGGAGGGGTAAAGGGGAGAAAGGGGGGGTTTAAAAGGGGGGTAAGGGGAAGTTAGGGGGAGGGGGGGGGGTTAAAGGGGGAGATTAAAGAGGAGGGAGGGGGGTTTAAAAGGGAGGAGGGGGGGGGGGGGGGTTAAAGGGGAAGTTAAGGGGGGAGGGGGCGGGGTTTAAAGGGGGAGGGGAGGGGGAGGGGGTAGAGAAGAAGAAGGGCGGGGGGGGGGGTAAAGGGGCGGAGGGGGGAGGGGGATTTTTCTTTTCTTTTTTTTTTTTTTTTTTTTTTTTTTTTTCTAAGTCCCATAAGGGAGACGCAAAAAAAAGAACCGAAACCACAAAAAAACAGCGATTTCAAGAAAAACAAGCGCTAAAAAACCCAAACCCAAAAAAGGAGGGACCACAAAAAAAAACCCTAACCCAAAAAAGGAGGGACCACAAAAAAAACCCTAACCCAAAAAAGGAGGGACCACAAAAAAAAACCCTAACCCAAAAAAGGAGGGACCACAAAAAAAAACCCTAACCCAAAAAAGGAGGGACCACAAAAAAACAAACAAGCGCTAAAAAACCAAACCCAAAAAAGGAGGGACCACAAAAAAAAACCCTAACCCAAAAAAGGAGGGACCACAAAAAAAAACCCTAACCCAAAAAAGGAGGGACCACAAAAAAACAAACAAGCGCTAAAAAACCAAACCCAAAAAAGGAGGGACCACAAAAAAAAAACCCTAACCCAAAAAAGGAGGGACCACAAAAAACAAACAAGCGCTAAAAAACCAAACCCAAAAAAGGAGGGACCACAAAAAAAAAACCCTAACCCAAAAAAGGAGGGACCACAAAAAAAAACCCTAACCCAAAAAGGAGGGACAAACTTTGTGCTGATCGCACGGTCTCGTACCGGCGACGCATCTTTCAAATGTCTGCCTTATCAACTGTCGATGGTAGGTTCTGCGCCTACCATGGTTGTAACGGGTAACGGGGAATCAGGGTTCGATTCCGGAGAGGGAGCCTGAGAAACGGCTACCACATCCAAGGAAGGCAGCAGGCGCGCAAATTACCCACTCCCGGCACGGGGAGGTAGTGACGAAAAATAACGATACGGGACTCATCCGAGGCCCCGTAATCGGAATGAGTACACTTAAAATCCTTTAACGAGGATCCATTGGAGGGCAAGTCTGGTGCCAGCAGCCGCGGTAATTCCAGCTCCAATAGCGTATATTAAAGTTGTTGCGGTTAAAAAGCTCGTCGTTTCGTGTCGGCTTTGTGTATTTTAAGGGGGGGTATAAGAGGGGGGAGGGGGGAGATAAGGGGGTAGGGGGAGGGGGAAGCGAAGGGGGGAGGGGGTTTAAAGGGGGGTTAAAGGGGTAGGGGGGGTAAAGGGGGGGTAAAGGGGGTAAGGGGAAGTTAGGGGGAGGGGGGGTTAAAGGGGGAGATTAAAGGGGAGGGAGGGGGGTTTAAAAGGGAGGAGGGGGGGGGGGTTAAAGGGTAAATTAAGGGGGGAGGGGGCGGGGTTTAAAGGGGGGGGGGGGGTGAAGGGGAGAAGGGGGGGTTTAAAAGAGGGGGGAGGGGTAAAGGGGAGAAAGGGGGGGTTTAAAAGGGGGGTAAGGGGAAGTTAGGGGGAGGGGGGGGGGTTAAAGGGGGAGATTAAAGAGGAGGGAGGGGGGTTTAAAAGGGAGGAGGGGGGGGGGGGGGGTTAAAGGGGAAGTTAAGGGGGGAGGGGGCGGGGTTTAAAGGGGGAGGGGAGGGGGAGGGGGTAGAGAAGAAGAAGGGCGGGGGGGGGGGTAAAGGGGCGGAGGGGGGAGGGGGATTTTTCTTTTCTTTTTTTTTTTTTTTTTTTTTTTTTTTTTCTAAGTCCCATAAGGGAGACGCAAAAAAAAGAACCGAAACCACAAAAAAACAGCGATTTCAAGAAAAACAAGCGCTAAAAAACCCAAACCCAAAAAAGGAGGGACCACAAAAAAAAACCCTAACCCAAAAAAGGAGGGACCACAAAAAAAACCCTAACCCAAAAAAGGAGGGACCACAAAAAAAAACCCTAACCCAAAAAAGGAGGGACCACAAAAAAAAACCCTAACCCAAAAAAGGAGGGACCACAAAAAAACAAACAAGCGCTAAAAAACCAAACCCAAAAAAGGAGGGACCACAAAAAAAAACCCTAACCCAAAAAAGGAGGGACCACAAAAAAAAACCCTAACCCAAAAAAGGAGGGACCACAAAAAAACAAACAAGCGCTAAAAAACCAAACCCAAAAAAGGAGGGACCACAAAAAAAAAACCCTAACCCAAAAAAGGAGGGACCACAAAAAACAAACAAGCGCTAAAAAACCAAACCCAAAAAAGGAGGGACCACAAAAAAAAAACCCTAACCCAAAAAAGGAGGGACCACAAAAAAAAACCCTAACCCAAAAAGGAGGGACAAACTTTGTGCTGATCGCACGGTCTCGTACCGGCGACGCATCTTTCAAATGTCTGCCTTATCAACTGTCGATGGTAGGTTCTGCGCCTACCATGGTTGTAACGGGTAACGGGGAATCAGGGTTCGATTCCGGAGAGGGAGCCTGAGAAACGGCTACCACATCCAAGGAAGGCAGCAGGCGCGCAAATTACCCACTCCCGGCACGGGGAGGTAGTGACGAAAAATAACGATACGGGACTCATCCGAGGCCCCGTAATCGGAATGAGTACACTTAAAATCCTTTAACGAGGATCCATTGGAGGGCAAGTCTGGTGCCAGCAGCCGCGGTAATTCCAGCTCCAATAGCGTATATTAAAGTTGTTGCGGTTAAAAAGCTCGTCGTTTCGTGTCGGCTTTGTGTATTTTAAGGGGGGGTATAAGAGGGGGGAGGGGGGAGATAAGGGGGTAGGGGGAGGGGGAAGCGAAGGGGGGAGGGGGTTTAAAGGGGGGTTAAAGGGGTAGGGGGGGTAAAGGGGGGGTAAAGGGGGTAAGGGGAAGTTAGGGGGAGGGGGGGTTAAAGGGGGAGATTAAAGGGGAGGGAGGGGGGTTTAAAAGGGAGGAGGGGGGGGGGGTTAAAGGGTAAATTAAGGGGGGAGGGGGCGGGGTTTAAAGGGGGGGGGGGGGTGAAGGGGAGAAGGGGGGGTTTAAAAGAGGGGGGAGGGGTAAAGGGGAGAAAGGGGGGGTTTAAAAGGGGGGTAAGGGGAAGTTAGGGGGAGGGGGGGGGGTTAAAGGGGGAGATTAAAGAGGAGGGAGGGGGGTTTAAAAGGGAGGAGGGGGGGGGGGGGGGTTAAAGGGGAAGTTAAGGGGGGAGGGGGCGGGGTTTAAAGGGGGAGGGGAGGGGGAGGGGGTAGAGAAGAAGAAGGGCGGGGGGGGGGGTAAAGGGGCGGAGGGGGGAGGGGGATTTTTCTTTTCTTTTTTTTTTTTTTTTTTTTTTTTTTTTTCTAAGTCCCATAAGGGAGACGCAAAAAAAAGAACCGAAACCACAAAAAAACAGCGATTTCAAGAAAAACAAGCGCTAAAAAACCCAAACCCAAAAAAGGAGGGACCACAAAAAAAAACCCTAACCCAAAAAAGGAGGGACCACAAAAAAAACCCTAACCCAAAAAAGGAGGGACCACAAAAAAAAACCCTAACCCAAAAAAGGAGGGACCACAAAAAAAAACCCTAACCCAAAAAAGGAGGGACCACAAAAAAACAAACAAGCGCTAAAAAACCAAACCCAAAAAAGGAGGGACCACAAAAAAAAACCCTAACCCAAAAAAGGAGGGACCACAAAAAAAAACCCTAACCCAAAAAAGGAGGGACCA
>OY294022.1:214052-216552 GCA_958510785.1 Exephanes ischioxanthus
ACTCGCGGCCAACAGATTCTTCAACGGCTGAAAATTGTTATGTCGAGTTCTTCGAAGAAAAGAAAAAAATGCCGCTGAAATCCAAGAGCATTTATTCACTCGCAGCGAACGGTTGACGCGCGACTTTGAAGAGAAGAAAATTCTGAAAAATTTCGAGTTCTGCGACGAAAAAAATGACATTGAAATACTTGTTCAACCGTTTCACGAATATTTTTTTTTATTATCTCATCATGATTTGTATGTTTTCAGAAACCGAGTGGCCCATACTCCATCCACTTGTAGAACGGCATTCATTCGGAGCGAAGAGTCTCTATCGGTCGACGCACGGTTTCCATGTTAAGAAAATTCTGCCTGTCGTCCGATCGGTCGACACGCGACGTCTTGTAATAAATTTCAAATTGTACGAAAAAAATGTCCGGAATATTGGAAGTCACGTTTACATACTTGTTTAACTATTTTACAATCATTTGTATAATCATATTCCATGGATTGTAAGTTTTTGAGAACCGATCGGTCCATACTCCGTACAGTCGCAGTGTAGCGTAACACCATTCACCCGGAGTGGATAGTCTCGATGGGTCGATGCGCGACTTCCAAGAGAAGAAAATTGTTACTGAGTGGTCGACACGCGACGTCTGAGGAAAAAAATTCTAAAAAAAGAAAAAAAATTGTCACAAATTATAAATGATGTTCGCGCACTTGGTTCATTATTTTACAAGTATTTTCATAATAATATTAATTGAATTGTAAGTGTGGAGCAACCGATCGGTCCATACTCCTACCACAGTGCGAGAGCATTCACTCGCAACGAAGAGCCTCGATCGTTCGACACCCGAGAGTTCTATGAGAACAAAGCCTCGGGCATCGTCCGATCGGTCGACACGCGAAGGCTTGGGATAAATACCGAGTTCTACGAAAAAAAAATCCTAAATATTGGAAATGACGTTGTGACAATACTTGTTCAACCATTTTACAAATATTTGTATAATCATATTTCGTGGATTGTAAGCTTTTGAGACCCGATCGGTCCATACGCCATCCACTCGTAGTGTAGCGTAACAGCAACATTCACTCGCAGCGAACAGTCTCGATGGGTCGAGGCGCGACTTCCGAGAGAAGAAAATTGTTACTCAGTGGTCGACACGCGAGGACTGAGGAAAAAAAATTATAAAAAAAAAAAAAAATTGTTACTAATTATAACTGATGTTCACGCACTTGGTTCATTATTTTACAAATATTTTTATAATAATATTAATGGAATTGTAAGTGTCGAGCAGCCGATCGGTCCATACTCCATGCACAGTGCCAGAGCATTCACTAGCAGCGAAGAGCTTCGATCGGTCGACACCCGAGAGTTCTATGAGAACAACGACTGGGGACATCGTCCGATCGGTCGACACGCGACGGCTTGCGACAAATTCCAAGTTCTACGGAAAAAAATCTGAAATATTCGAAGCGACGTTGAGACTTATACTTGTTCAACCATTTTACAAATACTTGTATAATCATATTCAATGGATTGTAATTTTTTGAGAACCGATCGGTCCATACTCCATCGATCCGTAGTGCAGCGTAACAGCAACATTCACTCGCAGCGAACAGTCTCGATGGGTCGACGCGCGACTTCCGAGAGAAAAAAATTCTGGCCATCGCTCGATCGGTCGACATGCGACGACTGACGAAAGAAAAATTCAAAAAAAAAGAAAAACAAAATTCAACGATTATAAATGATGTTCACATACTTGGATCATTGTTCGACAAATATTTTAATAATCCTATTACTTGAATTGTAAGTTTTAAGCAACCGATCGGTCCATATCCCATCCACTCGAAGAGCATTCACTCGCAGGGGAGAGCCCCGATCGGTCGACACCCGAGAGTTCTATGAGAACGAAGACTCTGCCATCGTCCGATCGGTCCACACGCGAAAAACTCGAGTGTCGTAAAATAAGTAAATAAAATAATATACGATAAATTTTGTTTACGTATGATTCTAATAATTAAATAAACATTATTTAACTGGTTTAATAATTAAATTGTAATATTTTAGATAACCGATCGGTCCATACTCGCCACAAAGAAAACTTGTATCGTCCGTAATATCGATAAAAATAATTTATTTTGCAAAATTAATATTTACTTTAATCGAAAATAATGTTTAGAGTGATTGTTATTGACAATTGTTGCTCGGTTTCATTGATTTTACATGCTTCAAAGAGTGCTCGGACGTCGCGCGGAGTGCCAGCGAAAGAATGCCGCCCGGCCCGTTCAACGCTGTTTCGTCCCGTTCGAACGCCGTGGCTAAGGCCGGCCGTCGTGCCTCCGTAGGCGCCCCAGCTCGTTACTATAAGGGAGGCGAAGCATCGGTGCTACCGAGCGACGCGAGACTCTCGTTCGATGGACTGGTGGAGTACAGTTGGTGTATAATACAATATTACGCAGCATTACCACGGGTCGGTGTCTTTGACCGAATGGCTCTTATGTGGTACACGCCCTAGGC
>OY294022.1:239052-244052 GCA_958510785.1 Exephanes ischioxanthus
ATAGGGTTTGGAACGCGAAGAGCACCGCAGTTGCGGCGGTGTCCGGATCTTCCCCTCGGACCTTGAAAATCCAGGAGAGGGCCACGTGGAGTTGTCGCGCCGGTTCGTACCCATATCCGCAGCAGGTCTCCAAGGTAAAGAGCCTCTAGTCGATAGACTAATGTAGGTAAGGGAAGTCGGCAAATTGGATCCGTAACTTCGGAATAAGGATTGGCTCTGAGGAGCGGGGCGCGTCGGGCTTGTTAGGGAAGCGGGTTTGGCTAACGTGCCGGGCCTGGGCGAGGTGAACGATGTTTCGGGAATGGAGGCTGCTCGCGCAAGCGGGTGGTTTTTTTTTTCGTTCTTCGCAGATCCGAGCTCGGTCCCGTGCCTTGGCCTCCCGCGGATCTTCCTTGCTGCGAGGCTTCCTTGGCGGTTCGCGCCGTCTTGGTCGTTCTCTTCGGCCGCCATTCAACGCTCAGCTCAGAACTGGCACGGACTAGGGGAATCCGACTGTCTAATTAAAACAAAGCATTGCGATGGCCCTCGCGGGTGTTGACGCAATGTGATTTCTGCCCAGTGCTCTGAATGTCAACGTGAAGAAATTCAAGCAAGCGCGGGTAAACGGCGGGAGTAACTATGACTCTCTTAAGGTAGCCAAATGCCTCGTCATCTAATTAGTGACGCGCATGAATGGATTAACGAGATTCCCTCTGTCCCTATCTACTATCTGTATGAATGTGACCGTGTGAATGGGCGTAGGAGTGTCCGCCTGGCCGAGCAAAGGCAACCAGGCGTGGCACAAGTGGGAGTTGCTGACACCGTCGCGAGGCCGCACACCCGTGTGGCTGCGAGGGGGTTGACGGCTTCTCAGCCTGCATCTGTTCGACAGGGTCCACCTCCTTGCGGTCCCACGGGTGTCGCTGACCAAAGACGCTTCGGCAGTCAGCGTAGTGTTCTCGGCCTTCGTGCCGTCAGTGTGGAGTTGGTAAGATGCGATAGGCTCCTGGTCCAGACCGCTGGAACAGGAAACGTAGTAGCGAGACCCCCCCCAACTAGACCCGCGAATCTCGAGCCCCGCGTGGCCCAAATTGTCCTCGACAGGTGCGATAGACGCGTAATAGCCCAGAATATTCCCGCGATCGCGAACATCCCCCGCGACAACCCCCGCGACAACCCCTGCGACAACCCCCGCGACGACCCCCGCGACAACCCCCGCGACAACCTCCGCGACAACCTCCGCGACAACCCCCGCGACAACCCCCGCGACAACCCCCGCGACAACCCCCGCGACAACCCCCGCGACAACCCCCGCGACGATCCCCCTAACGTTAACGTCAACCCGATGCGTACCATGGGAATTAGGATAGTCCAATTAAATGCGAGGCGTTCCGAAGTAGTTACCGGCGAGGTGCGCGAACTCATCCGCCAAAAGCGTCTCGACATCCTGCTGTTGCAGGAACCTTACGTCAAGAAGACAGACGCGGCACACACCTTTTTCGGATTAGGTACTGCAGCACAGGTCGCTGCAGTAAGGAGTGAAAGAGCCTGGGCATCCGTGGTGGTATGCAATCCGGCCTTCCAAATGCTCTTTGTCTCGCAGCTCAGCACGACACATTGTGTCTGTGCGGAGGTGCAGGCACCCGGCTTCTCGTTCTATGTCGTCTCGCACTATTTTCAATATCGGGACGACATCGAGTTGCACCTCAGACACCTCGATACGGTGCTTCGTTCTCTGAGGGGGAAGAGAATAATAGTGGCGTTAGACGCAAATGCGAAATCGGCCCTGTGGGGGCCACAGGAGACCGATGAGAGAGGTACTAGGCTGGAGGAGCTCATTCGAGTCTTTGGCTTAGATATCTTGAACGACGCTGGTCAACCGGCGACTTTCTGGACGACAAGGGGAGAGTCGTACATCGACGTCACCTTGTCGTCGCCTTCCATGTCCCGATTCATCAGAGACTGGAGGGTTCGACCGGAGTGGACGACCAGCGATCACCGAGCGATCGACATCAGGTTGCAAGTGCCGAAGGCCGCAGCGGGAGATCGGGTAGTCGGTCCCAGTCGGTTCGACGTTCGTCGTGCAGACTGGGAGCGATTCGCCGAGATCCTAACGGCTCTGTCGAGAGATAGGCTGGAGGGGCTTGCGATTGAGTCGGCAGACGACGTAGAGACCATGGCTACGACTCTCACGAGTGTCCTGACGGACGCCTGTGTGGAGTCTATGCCCCGTAAGAAGCGCTTTAGGAAGTCCAACCCATGGTGGACACGAGAATTGACCAACAAGAGGAGGTTGGTCTTCAGGCAGATGCGAGCGTATCAGAGGGAGAGAACGCAGCCTCTGCGCCTCGAGAAATTGCAGGTGTACCGCACGTCTTTGCGAGAATACAGCAACGAGGTAAAGAAGGCAAAACGTGACAGCTGGAAGGCTTTTGTCACGTCGTACGGGAACGAGGAGCCCTGGGGCTTCGTATACAAGCACCAGGCAGATAAACTCCGAGTTCAGAAAGTGCTGAGCACTATCCGGCGTGGCGAAGAGACTACGATGGACATGAGAGAAACCGCCAGAGGCCTTCTCGATACGCACGTCCCCGATGACCGGGAGGAGGAAGATAGCCCGTGGCATAGAGCGGTGCGCCAAAGAGTGCAAGAACCGATTGACACGGAGGACGCCCGAGTATTCACTGAAGGTCAGATGAAGAAGGCGTGCCGTACTTTCAAGAACGGCAAGGCTCCCGGACACGACCTCATCGAGGTCGAAGTCCTCAAAGGAGCCTGTAGAATTATACCCGGTCAGCTGCTTAGATTATACAACGCGTGTCTTACTTGGGGAACTTTTCCCGCTGCCTGGAAGGAGGGCTCCCTCAGAGTTCTCCTAAAGGGCGAAGACAAAGACGAGAAGGACCCTAAGTCCTATCGCCCGATTTGTTTGTTATCCGTCGTAGGGAAACTGTTAGAAAAATTGATTAAGAGTAAAATGAGCGTCGTGATAGAGGAGGGTGTCTCGCAGCGGCAGTTTGGCTTCATGCCGAACCGATCTACGGAGGACGCGATCATCGAACTTCGCGCCATGGTCGACGAATCAGCATCGCAGTACACGGTCGCGCTGCTCTTCGACATCGCCGGTGCTTTCGACAACGTTTGGTGGCCAATGGTCTTCAGGGAGCTACGCACCAGGGAATGTCCAGCGAACATCTACAAGATCCTCCAGAGTTATTTTCAAGATCGGCAAGTAACGCTCTCGTGGGGGGAAGAAAGTGTTTCCAAGCGTGCCACGAAAGGCTGCCCACAGGGTTCAGTCTTGGGTCCGGCATGCTGGAACATTATGTTTGACTCGCTTCTTCGGAAACTCGAGGAGCTGTGCCCTGACCGATTCATCGCTTATGCGGACGATCTTCTGGTCCTCGTAAGCGGGGAATCGAGAAGGGAGCTCGAAATCGAGGGCCAAAGAATCGTCAACGCGATTGTCAGTTGGTCTCGCAAGGCTAGGCTCGAACTTTCCGCACGGAAGACGGAGGCTATCCTCCTCAAGACCGTGTGGGTTCGACCCCCACCGATAGGTAGGCGCGGCGGGAACCGTCCCGACCGGCAACGTAGACAGGCAGTTAGGCCAAATCTGGCAAATAGATACCCGTCGATAAGAATAGGCAACACAACGATCCCCTTCAAAGACTCGGTAAGGTATCTGGGCGTCCATTTTGACAAGGAGATGGGAGTTAGAACCCACTGTAGGTATTTGCGCGATAAAGTAGGTAAACTCTTTACGAAACTAGGTAAGATGGCAGGTTCGGGATGGGGTTTGCGCTATTCGGCGCTGAAGTTAGTTTACAGCGGAGTCTTCCTCCCGATAGTGGGTTACGCGGCTGCAGGATGGGCGGATTTGTGTAATGTGCATGACACGAGGGTTCTTCGCTCGGCCCAGCATATCGCACTAAAGGCAACCACGGCCGCGTATAGAACGTCGTCGTGGGATTCGCTGTGCGTTATTGCCGGAGCCATTCCCGTTGATATTTTGCTTATAGAACGTAGAGCCAAGTATCAGATTACGGTAGGCGTGGACGCCTGGATAAACGGTGTAGATATCGCGAATAATCGTCGAGATGCAGTTCAACGCATAAAGGAGCAGGCGTTGGTGATGTGGCAGACACATTGGGCTTCTTCTACCAAGGGTCGAACCACACACGCCTTTTTCAGTAGTATACGAGATAGGCTGGAGGCGCGTTGGCTGCGGACGAACCATTACAGCACGCAGGTTCTCACCGGACATGGGAATTTTAAGGCGCGTCTCGCGTCTTTCAATCTTGTGGACGGGGGGAACTGCCGCTGTGGTTTGCCGGAGACATCGCAGCATTTTCTCCTGGATTGTCCACACTTCGAAGCGCAGAGAGTCGCTCTGCGGGAGGTAATCGGGGACAGAGTATGGCCAGACGCGGCGCGCCAATTGGTGTCGTCTGAGGAGGCTTTCTCTGTCTTCTCCGATTTCTGTAGAGAGTGCCTTTGGCTAAAGGCGCAGGAGGAGCTCGCTGAGCTGGAGTAGAGTAGGGAGATCGGCGTATCTCGCGGTGCGACGAAGCAGGAAGAAGGTGAAGAACGAAGAAGAAGAAGAAGAACGAAGAAGAAGAAGAAGAACGAAGAGGAACGCGTCCGGACGAAATCTCGTCTTCTCATTCGAAAGATTAGGGAGTTCGGCGATTCTTTCTTGCGACGAGAAACTTGAGAATATTTAGGGTAAAATTCGATTAGAATGCGAAATTTTATGCGGTTTTATGCGATTTATGCGATTTATGCGATTTATGCGATTTATGCGATTTATGCGATTTATGCGATTTATGCGATTTATGCGATTTATGCGATTTATGCGATTTATGCGGTTTATGCGGTCTGACCGCATGAAGAACAACATGATGAAGAACGAAGAACGAAGACGAAGAAGAACGAAGAGGAACGCGTTCGGACGAAGCTTCGTCCCACGTACTTATTATTAAGGGGTTCGGCGTTTTTCTCTATGCGACGAGGAAATA
>OY294022.1:251552-254052 GCA_958510785.1 Exephanes ischioxanthus
TTGTACGAAAAAAATGTCCGGAATATTGGAAGTCACGTTTACATACTTGTTTAACTATTTTACAATCATTTGTATAATCATATTCCATGGATTGTAAGTTTTTGAGAACCGATCGGTCCATACTCCGTACAGTCGCAGTGTAGCGTAACACCATTCACCCGGAGTGGATAGTCTCGATGGGTCGATGCGCGACTTCCAAGAGAAGAAAATTGTTACTGAGTGGTCGACACGCGACGTCTGAGGAAAAAAATTCTAAAAAAAGAAAAAAAATTGTCACAAATTATAAATGATGTTCGCGCACTTGGTTCATTATTTTACAAGTATTTTCATAATAATATTAATTGAATTGTAAGTGTGGAGCAACCGATCGGTCCATACTCCTACCACAGTGCGAGAGCATTCACTCGCAACGAAGAGCCTCGATCGTTCGACACCCGAGAGTTCTATGAGAACAAAGCCTCGGGCATCGTCCGATCGGTCGACACGCGAAGGCTTGGGATAAATACCGAGTTCTACGAAAAAAAAATCCTAAATATTGGAAATGACGTTGTGACAATACTTGTTCAACCATTTTACAAATATTTGTATAATCATATTTCGTGGATTGTAAGCTTTTGAGACCCGATCGGTCCATACGCCATCCACTCGTAGTGTAGCGTAACAGCAACATTCACTCGCAGCGAACAGTCTCGATGGGTCGAGGCGCGACTTCCGAGAGAAGAAAATTGTTACTCAGTGGTCGACACGCGAGGACTGAGGAAAAAAAATTATAAAAAAAAAAAAAAATTGTTACTAATTATAACTGATGTTCACGCACTTGGTTCATTATTTTACAAATATTTTTATAATAATATTAATGGAATTGTAAGTGTCGAGCAGCCGATCGGTCCATACTCCATGCACAGTGCCAGAGCATTCACTAGCAGCGAAGAGCTTCGATCGGTCGACACCCGAGAGTTCTATGAGAACAACGACTGGGGACATCGTCCGATCGGTCGACACGCGACGGCTTGCGACAAATTCCAAGTTCTACGGAAAAAAATCTGAAATATTCGAAGCGACGTTGAGACTTATACTTGTTCAACCATTTTACAAATACTTGTATAATCATATTCAATGGATTGTAATTTTTTGAGAACCGATCGGTCCATACTCCATCGATCCGTAGTGCAGCGTAACAGCAACATTCACTCGCAGCGAACAGTCTCGATGGGTCGACGCGCGACTTCCGAGAGAAAAAAATTCTGGCCATCGCTCGATCGGTCGACATGCGACGACTGACGAAAGAAAAATTCAAAAAAAAAGAAAAACAAAATTCAACGATTATAAATGATGTTCACATACTTGGATCATTGTTCGACAAATATTTTAATAATCCTATTACTTGAATTGTAAGTTTTAAGCAACCGATCGGTCCATATCCCATCCACTCGAAGAGCATTCACTCGCAGGGGAGAGCCCCGATCGGTCGACACCCGAGAGTTCTATGAGAACGAAGACTCTGCCATCGTCCGATCGGTCCACACGCGAAAAACTCGAGTGTCGTAAAATAAGTAAATAAAATAATATACGATAAATTTTGTTTACGTATGATTCTAATAATTAAATAAACATTATTTAACTGGTTTAATAATTAAATTGTAATATTTTAGATAACCGATCGGTCCATACTCGCCACAAAGAAAACTTGTATCGTCCGTAATATCGATAAAAATAATTTATTTTGCAAAATTAATATTTACTTTAATCGAAAATAATGTTTAGAGTGATTGTTATTGACAATTGTTGCTCGGTTTCATTGATTTTACATGCTTCAAAGAGTGCTCGGACGTCGCGCGGAGTGCCAGCGAAAGAATGCCGCCCGGCCCGTTCAACGCTGTTTCGTCCCGTTCGAACGCCGTGGCTAAGGCCGGCCGTCGTGCCTCCGTAGGCGCCCCAGCTCGTTACTATAAGGGAGGCGAAGCATCGGTGCTACCGAGCGACGCGAGACTCTCGTTCGATGGACTGGTGGAGTACAGTTGGTGTATAATACAATATTACGCAGCATTACCACGGGTCGGTGTCTTTGACCGAATGGCTCTTATGTGGTACACGCCCTAGGCGCTTTTACATTATTATTGTATACAACAATATGTATAATACTGAGCATCGACTCACCCAATTCCGGGCGAGAATACAAGTATGAAAAAAAATCATACGAAACGAATCACGAAAGTGTCGAAACGACACAGCTTGTTCGCTGAGAAAAAATATTCTAGCGTCAAGAGTAGCAAACGAGAATGTTTGACTAATATACGCGGATTCGCACAAAATTTGTGTGTTTTCAAAGAGACAAAAGAGGTGTCGATGGTGCAATCCGTATAGCCGAGTTTCGAAGTCTCCAACAAGAGAGGAGATCTTCTTAGCTGAGCAAAAATAATAAATAAAATGAATAAAATGAATATGGGAAAAAAGTGTGTGTCTCTCGCCGCGCTTTAGATACGATGCCGCGTCGCAAGAC
>OY294022.1:266552-269052 GCA_958510785.1 Exephanes ischioxanthus
AAAGAGGGACCACAAAAAACCCTAACCCTAAACATTTTCAGGGTTAGGGTTTTTTGTGGTCCCTCTTTTTTTATGTTCGTTTTGTTTTCCCTCTTCGTTATGTTCTTCCTTTTTTTTGGGGTCCCTCATTAGGGACCCCAAAAAAAAGGAAGAACATAACGAAAATAAAAAAAATATATTAAAAAAAATAAAAATAAATTAAAAAAAAATAAATAAATTTAAAAAAAAAATAAAAAAATAAAAAAATAAAAAAAATAAAAAAATAGGGACCACAAAAAAACCCTAACCCAAAAAAGAAGGGACCCCAAAAAAACAAGCGCAAAAAAACCCAAACCAAAAAAAGAGGAACCACAAAAAAAGGAAGAAAAAAAACGAAAAGAAAAAATTTTTAAATAAAAATAGAAATTTTTTTTAAATAAATAAATAAAACAAAAAAAATAAAAAATTAAAAAAAAATAAAAAAAGGGAAGACCAAAAAGCAAAAGAAAAAAGAATTTACAAAAGGGGAACAACCCAAACAAAATACTCCCCAAAAAGGGAGGCTGCCCCCCCCCCCCCCCCCCCCCAACCGAAATAATAAGGTTACTAAAAACAATTTCCCCACAAAAGTATTAAAAGTATTAAAATAGACCAAAATATTAAAGCATAAATCAAAAGAGATGAAAGGAGCTGTTCGAGTACCACAAAAGTTACTCACGTACCAGAAAAATGTCGTAAAAACTTTAGGGGAAAAAATACGAAAAATTATAATTGACATCGATATACTTGGTCAACAATTTAACAAATATTTTTACAATCACATTCCATGAATTGTAAGTTTTTGAGTATCAATCGGTCCATACTCCGTCCACTTATAGTTTAGTGCGAGAGCATTCACTCGCGGCCAACAGATTCTTCAACGGCTGAAAATTGTTATGTCGAGTTCTTCGAAGAAAAGAAAAAAATGCCGCTGAAATCCAAGAGCATTTATTCACTCGCAGCGAACGGTTGACGCGCGACTTTGAAGAGAAGAAAATTCTGAAAAATTTCGAGTTCTGCGACGAAAAAAATGACATTGAAATACTTGTTCAACCGTTTCACGAATATTTTTTTTTATTATCTCATCATGATTTGTATGTTTTCAGAAACCGAGTGGCCCATACTCCATCCACTTGTAGAACGGCATTCATTCGGAGCGAAGAGTCTCTATCGGTCGACGCACGGTTTCCATGTTAAGAAAATTCTGCCTGTCGTCCGATCGGTCGACACGCGACGTCTTGTAATAAATTTCAAATTGTACGAAAAAAATGTCCGGAATATTGGAAGTCACGTTTACATACTTGTTTAACTATTTTACAATCATTTGTATAATCATATTCCATGGATTGTAAGTTTTTGAGAACCGATCGGTCCATACTCCGTACAGTCGCAGTGTAGCGTAACACCATTCACCCGGAGTGGATAGTCTCGATGGGTCGATGCGCGACTTCCAAGAGAAGAAAATTGTTACTGAGTGGTCGACACGCGACGTCTGAGGAAAAAAATTCTAAAAAAAGAAAAAAAATTGTCACAAATTATAAATGATGTTCGCGCACTTGGTTCATTATTTTACAAGTATTTTCATAATAATATTAATTGAATTGTAAGTGTGGAGCAACCGATCGGTCCATACTCCTACCACAGTGCGAGAGCATTCACTCGCAACGAAGAGCCTCGATCGTTCGACACCCGAGAGTTCTATGAGAACAAAGCCTCGGGCATCGTCCGATCGGTCGACACGCGAAGGCTTGGGATAAATACCGAGTTCTACGAAAAAAAAATCCTAAATATTGGAAATGACGTTGTGACAATACTTGTTCAACCATTTTACAAATATTTGTATAATCATATTTCGTGGATTGTAAGCTTTTGAGACCCGATCGGTCCATACGCCATCCACTCGTAGTGTAGCGTAACAGCAACATTCACTCGCAGCGAACAGTCTCGATGGGTCGAGGCGCGACTTCCGAGAGAAGAAAATTGTTACTCAGTGGTCGACACGCGAGGACTGAGGAAAAAAAATTATAAAAAAAAAAAAAAATTGTTACTAATTATAACTGATGTTCACGCACTTGGTTCATTATTTTACAAATATTTTTATAATAATATTAATGGAATTGTAAGTGTCGAGCAGCCGATCGGTCCATACTCCATGCACAGTGCCAGAGCATTCACTAGCAGCGAAGAGCTTCGATCGGTCGACACCCGAGAGTTCTATGAGAACAACGACTGGGGACATCGTCCGATCGGTCGACACGCGACGGCTTGCGACAAATTCCAAGTTCTACGGAAAAAAATCTGAAATATTCGAAGCGACGTTGAGACTTATACTTGTTCAACCATTTTACAAATACTTGTATAATCATATTCAATGGATTGTAATTTTTTGAGAACCGATCGGTCCATACTCCATCGATCCGTAGTGCAGCGTAACAGCAACATTCACTCGCAGCGAACAGTCTCGATGGGTCGACGCGCGACT
>OY294022.1:284052-286552 GCA_958510785.1 Exephanes ischioxanthus
GGTCGACGCACGGTTTCCATGTTAAGAAAATTCTGCCTGTCGTCCGATCGGTCGACACGCGACGTCTTGTAATAAATTTCAAATTGTACGAAAAAAATGTCCGGAATATTGGAAGTCACGTTTACATACTTGTTTAACTATTTTACAATCATTTGTATAATCATATTCCATGGATTGTAAGTTTTTGAGAACCGATCGGTCCATACTCCGTACAGTCGCAGTGTAGCGTAACACCATTCACCCGGAGTGGATAGTCTCGATGGGTCGATGCGCGACTTCCAAGAGAAGAAAATTGTTACTGAGTGGTCGACACGCGACGTCTGAGGAAAAAAATTCTAAAAAAAGAAAAAAAATTGTCACAAATTATAAATGATGTTCGCGCACTTGGTTCATTATTTTACAAGTATTTTCATAATAATATTAATTGAATTGTAAGTGTGGAGCAACCGATCGGTCCATACTCCTACCACAGTGCGAGAGCATTCACTCGCAACGAAGAGCCTCGATCGTTCGACACCCGAGAGTTCTATGAGAACAAAGCCTCGGGCATCGTCCGATCGGTCGACACGCGAAGGCTTGGGATAAATACCGAGTTCTACGAAAAAAAAATCCTAAATATTGGAAATGACGTTGTGACAATACTTGTTCAACCATTTTACAAATATTTGTATAATCATATTTCGTGGATTGTAAGCTTTTGAGACCCGATCGGTCCATACGCCATCCACTCGTAGTGTAGCGTAACAGCAACATTCACTCGCAGCGAACAGTCTCGATGGGTCGAGGCGCGACTTCCGAGAGAAGAAAATTGTTACTCAGTGGTCGACACGCGAGGACTGAGGAAAAAAAATTATAAAAAAAAAAAAAAATTGTTACTAATTATAACTGATGTTCACGCACTTGGTTCATTATTTTACAAATATTTTTATAATAATATTAATGGAATTGTAAGTGTCGAGCAGCCGATCGGTCCATACTCCATGCACAGTGCCAGAGCATTCACTAGCAGCGAAGAGCTTCGATCGGTCGACACCCGAGAGTTCTATGAGAACAACGACTGGGGACATCGTCCGATCGGTCGACACGCGACGGCTTGCGACAAATTCCAAGTTCTACGGAAAAAAATCTGAAATATTCGAAGCGACGTTGAGACTTATACTTGTTCAACCATTTTACAAATACTTGTATAATCATATTCAATGGATTGTAATTTTTTGAGAACCGATCGGTCCATACTCCATCGATCCGTAGTGCAGCGTAACAGCAACATTCACTCGCAGCGAACAGTCTCGATGGGTCGACGCGCGACTTCCGAGAGAAAAAAATTCTGGCCATCGCTCGATCGGTCGACATGCGACGACTGACGAAAGAAAAATTCAAAAAAAAAGAAAAACAAAATTCAACGATTATAAATGATGTTCACATACTTGGATCATTGTTCGACAAATATTTTAATAATCCTATTACTTGAATTGTAAGTTTTAAGCAACCGATCGGTCCATATCCCATCCACTCGAAGAGCATTCACTCGCAGGGGAGAGCCCCGATCGGTCGACACCCGAGAGTTCTATGAGAACGAAGACTCTGCCATCGTCCGATCGGTCCACACGCGAAAAACTCGAGTGTCGTAAAATAAGTAAATAAAATAATATACGATAAATTTTGTTTACGTATGATTCTAATAATTAAATAAACATTATTTAACTGGTTTAATAATTAAATTGTAATATTTTAGATAACCGATCGGTCCATACTCGCCACAAAGAAAACTTGTATCGTCCGTAATATCGATAAAAATAATTTATTTTGCAAAATTAATATTTACTTTAATCGAAAATAATGTTTAGAGTGATTGTTATTGACAATTGTTGCTCGGTTTCATTGATTTTACATGCTTCAAAGAGTGCTCGGACGTCGCGCGGAGTGCCAGCGAAAGAATGCCGCCCGGCCCGTTCAACGCTGTTTCGTCCCGTTCGAACGCCGTGGCTAAGGCCGGCCGTCGTGCCTCCGTAGGCGCCCCAGCTCGTTACTATAAGGGAGGCGAAGCATCGGTGCTACCGAGCGACGCGAGACTCTCGTTCGATGGACTGGTGGAGTACAGTTGGTGTATAATACAATATTACGCAGCATTACCACGGGTCGGTGTCTTTGACCGAATGGCTCTTATGTGGTACACGCCCTAGGCGCTTTTACATTATTATTGTATACAACAATATGTATAATACTGAGCATCGACTCACCCAATTCCGGGCGAGAATACAAGTATGAAAAAAAATCATACGAAACGAATCACGAAAGTGTCGAAACGACACAGCTTGTTCGCTGAGAAAAAATATTCTAGCGTCAAGAGTAGCAAACGAGAATGTTTGACTAATATACGCGGATTCGCACAAAATTTGTGTGTTTTCAAAGAGACAAAAGAGGTGTCGATGGTGCAATCCGTATAGCCGAGTTTCGAAGTCTCCAACAAGAGAGGAGATCTTCTTAGCTGAGCAAAAAT
>OY294022.1:290211-359211 GCA_958510785.1 Exephanes ischioxanthus
GAGACTTCGGCCAAATCGCGATTTACGTGGAAAATAATTATTTCTCCCGTCCGCGTTTGTACGAGTTAAGAAAAATCCTTCAGGGTACTCCTCCACGACACCATGACCGACATCTGGAGCGATTTTGAGAATTTTCGTAGGACCCATTTTTGAGCCCGGGCCCCTGGAAGAGTGACTTCGGCCAAATCGCGATTTACGTGGAAAATAATTATTTCTCCCGACCGCGTTTGTACAAGGTAAGAAAAATCCTTCAGGATACTCGTTCACAACACCATGACCAACATCTGGAGCGATTTTAAGAATTTTCGTAGGACCCATTTTTGAGCCCGGGCCCCTGGAAGAGAGACTTCGGCCAAATCGCGATTTACGTGGAAAATAATTATTTCTCCCGTCCGCGTTTGTACGAGTTAAGAAAAATCCTTCAGGGTACTCCTTCACAACACCATGACCGACATCTGGAGCAATTTTGAGAATTTTCGTAGGACCCATTTTTGAGCCCGGGCCCCTGGAAGAGAGACTTCGGCCAAATCGCGATTTACGTGGAAAATAATTATTTCTCCCGACCGCGTTTGTACGAGTTAAGAAAAATCCTTCAGGGTACTCCTTCACAACACCATGACCGACATGTGGAGCGATTTTGAGAATTTTCGTAGGACCCATTTTTGAGCCCGGGCCCCTGGAAGAGAGACTTCGGCCAAATCGCGATTTACGTGGAAAATAATTATTTCTCCCGACCGCGTTTGTACGAGTTAAGAAAAATCCTTCAGGGTACTCCTTCACAACACCATGACCGACATCTGGAGCGATTTTGAGAATTTTCGTAGGACCCATTTTTGAGCCCGGGCCCCTGGAAGAGAGACTTCGGCCAAATCGCGATTTACGTGGAAAATAATTATTTCTCCCGTCCGCGTTTGTACGAGTTAAGAAAAATCCTTCAGGGTACTCCTTCACAACACCATGACCGACATCTGGAGCGATTTTGAGAATTTTCGTAGGACCCATTTTTGAGCCCGGGCCCCTGGAAGAGTGTCATCGGCCAAATCGCGATTTACGTGGAAAATAATTATTTCTCCCGACCGCGTTTGTACGAGTTAAGAAAAATCCTTCAGGGTACTCCTTCACGACACCATGACCGATATCTGGAGTGATTTTAAGAATTTTCGTAGGACCCATTTTTGAGCCCGGGCCCCTGGAAGAGAGACTTCGGCCAAATCGCGATTTACGTGGAAAATAATTATTTCTCCCGTCCGCGTTTGTACGAGTTAAGAAAAATCCTTTAGGGTACTCCTTCACAATACCATGACCGACATCTGGAGCGATTTTGAGAATTTTCGTAGGACCCATTTTTGAGCCCGGGCCCCTGGAAGAGAGACTTCGGCCAAATCGCGATTAACGTGGAAAATAATTATTTCTCCCGACCGCGTTTGTACGAGTTAAGAAAAATCCTTCAGGGTACTCCTTCACGACACCATGACCGACATCTGGAGCGATTTTAAGAATTTTCGTAGGAACCATTTTTGAGCCCATGCCCCTGGAAGAGAGACATCGGCCAAATCGCGATTTACGTGGAAAAGAGTTATGTCTCCCGACCGCGTTTGTACGAGTTAAGAAAAATCCTTCAGGGTACTCCTTCACAACACCATGACCGACATTTGGAGCGATTTTAAGAATTTTCGTAGGACCCATTTTTGAGCCCGGGCCCCTGGAAGAGAGACATCGGCCAAATCGCGATTTACGTGGAAAATTATTATTTCTCCCGACCGCGTTTGTACGAGTTAAGAAAAATCCTTTAGGGTACTCCTTCACAACACCATGACCGACATCTGGAGCGATTTTAAGAATTTTCGTAGGACCCATTTTTGAGCCCGGGCCCCTGGAAGAGAGACATCGGCCAAATCGCGATTTACGTGGAAAATAATTATTTCTCCCAACCGCGTGTGTACGAGTTAAGAAAAATCCTTCAGGGTACTCGTTCACGACACCATGACCGACATCTGGAGCGATTTTAAGAATTTTCGTAGGACCCATTTTTGAGCCCGGGCCCCTGGAAGAGAGACATCGGCCAAATCGCGATTTACGTGAAAAATAATTATTTCTCCCGACCGCGTTTGTACGAGTTAAGAAAAATCCTTTAGGGTACTCCTTCACAACACCATGACCGACATCTGGAGCGATTTTAAGAATTTTCGTAGGACCCATTTTTGAGCCCGGGCTTCTGGAAGAGAGACTTCGGCCAAATCGCGATTTACGTGGAAAATAATTATTTCTCCCGTCCGCGTTTGTACGAGTTAAGAAAAATCCTTCAGGGTACTCCTCCACGACACCATGACCGACATCTGGAGCGATTTTGAGAATTTTCGTAGGACCCATTTTTGAGCCCGGGCCCCTGGAAGAGTGACTTCGGCCAAATCGCGATTTACGTGGAAAATAATTATTTCTCCCGACCGCGTTTGTACAAGTTAAGAAAAATCCTTCAGGCTACTCGTTCACAACACCATGACCAACATCTGGAGCGATTTTAAGAATTTTTGTAGGACCCATTTTTGAGCCCGGGCCCCTGGAAGAGAGACTTCGGCCAAATCGCGATTTACGTGGAAAATAATTATTTCTCCCGTCCGCGTTTGTACGAGTTAAGAAAAATCCTTCAGGGTACTCCTTCACAACACCCTGACCGACATCTGGAGCAATTTTGAGAATTTTCGTAGGACCCATTTTTGAGCCCGGGCCCCTGGAAGAGAGACTTCGGCCAAATCGCGATTTACGTGGAAAATAATTATTTCTCCCGACCGCGTTTGTACGAGTTAAGAAAAATCCTTCAGGGTACTCCTTCACAACACCATGACCGACATGTGGAGCGATTTTGAGAATTTTCGTAGGACCCATTTTTGAGCCCGGGCCCCTGGAAGAGAGACTTCGGCCAAATCGCGATTTACGTGGAAAATAATTATTTCTCCCGACCGCGTTTGTACGAGTTAAGAAAAATCCTTCAGGGTACTCCTTCACAACACCATGACCGACATCTGGAGCGATTTTGAGAATTTTCGTAGGACCCATTTTTGAGCCCGGGCCCCTGGAAGAGAGACTTCGGCCAAATCGCGATTTACGTGGAAAATAATTATTTCTCCCGTCCGCGTTTGTACGAGTTAAGAAAAATCCTTCAGGGTACTCCTTCACAACACCATGACCGACATCTGGAGCGATTTTGAGAATTTTCGTAGGACCCATTTTTGAGCCCGGGCCCCTGGAAGAGTGTCATCGGCCAAATCGCGATTTACGTGGAAAATAATTATTTCTCCCGACCGCGTTTGTACGAGTTGAGAAAAATCCTTCAGGTCACTCCTTCACGACACCATGACCGACATCTGGAGCGATTTTAAGAATTTTCGTAGGACCCATTTTTGAGCCCGGGCCCCTGGAAGAGAAACATCGGCCAAATCGCGATTTACGTGGAAAAGAATTATTACTCCCGACCGCGTTTGTACGAGTTAAGAAAAATCCTTCAGGTCACTCCTTCACGACACCATGACCGACATCTGGAGCGATTTTAAGAATTTTCGTAGGACCCATTTTTGAGCCCGGGCCCCTGGAAGAGTGACATCGGCCAAATCGCGATTTACGTGGAAAATAATTATTTCTCCCGACCGCGTTTGTACGAGTTAAGAAAAATCCTTCAGGGTACTCCTTCACGACACCATGACCGATATCTGGAGTGATTTTAAGAATTTTCGTAGGACCCATTTTTGAGCCCGGGCCCCTGGAAGAGAGACTTCGGCCAAATCGCGATTAACGTGGAAAATAATTATTTCTCCCGACCGCGTTTGTACGAGTTAAGAAAAATCCTTCAGGGTACTCCTTCACAACACCATGACCGACATCTGGAGCGATTTTGAGAATTTTCGTAGGACCCATTTTTGAGCCCGGGCCCCTGGAAGAGAGACTTCGGCCAAATCGCGATTTACGTGGAAAATAATTATTTCTCCCGACCGCGTTTGAACGAGTTAAGAAAAATCCTTCAGGGTACTCCTTCACAACACCATGACCGACATCTGGAGCGATTTTGAGAATTTTCGTAGGACCCATTTTTGAGCCCGGGCCCCTGGAAGAGAGACTTCGGCCAAATCGCGATTTACGTGGAAAATAATTATTTCTCCCGACCGCGTTTGTACGAGTTAAGAAAAATCCTTCAGGGTACTCCTTCACAACACCATGACCGACATGTGGAGCGATTTTGAGAATTTTCGTAGGACCCATTTTTGAGCCCGGGCCCCTGGAAGAGAGACTTCGGCCAAATCGCGATTTACGTGGAAAATAATTATTTCTCCCGACCGCGTTTGTACGAGTTAAGAAAAATCCTTCAGGGTACTCGTTCACGACACCATGACCGACTTCTGGAGCGATTTTGAGAATTTTCGTAGGACCCATTTTTGAGCCCGGGCCCCTGGAAGAGAGACTTCGGCCAAATCGCGATTTACGTGGAAAATAATTATTTCTCCCGACCGCGTTTGTACGAGTTAAGAAAAATCCTTCAGGGTACTCCTTCACAACACCATGACCGACATGTGGAGCGATTTTGAGAATTTTCGTAGGACCCATTTTTGAGCCCGGGCCCCTGGAAGAGAGACTTCGGCCAAATCGCGATTTACGTGGAAAATAATTATTTCTCCCGACCGCGTTTGTACGAGTTAAGAAAAATCCTTCAGGGTACTCCTTCACAACACCATGACCGACATCTGGAGCGATTTTGAGAATTTTCGTAGGACCCATTTTTGAGCCCGGGCCCCTGGAATAGAGACTTCGGCCAAATCGCGATTTACGTGGAAAATAATTATTTCTCCCGTCCGCGTTTGTACGAGTTAAGAAAAATCCTTCAGGGTACTCGTTCACAACACCATGACCAACATCTGGAGCGATTTTAAGAATTTTCGTAGGACCCATTTTTGAGCCCGGGCCCCTGGAAGAGAGACTTCGGCCAAATCGCGATTTACGTGGAAAATAATTATTTCTCCCGACCGCGTTTAAACGAGTTAAGAAAAATCCTTCAAGGTACTCCTTCACAACACCATGACCGACATCACAACTCGTAAGATGGGTGAGAACGTTGCTTCAATTCGGTTAAGGGTGACAGATCTCCCGCCCTTGCTCGTACAGATCATAAAGAACTACCATAAACTTTCATTCTTTCGGTTTGTGCTGTTTGCCGAATTGAAGCGGCCTCGAGACATGGTTCACGTGAAACCTTATCGTGTTACGCAACTCGTAAGATGGGTGAGAACGTTGCTTCAATTCGGTTAAGGGTGAAAGATCTCCCGCCCTTACTCGTACAGATTCTAAAGAACTACCATAAACTTTCATTCTTTCGGTTTGTGCTGTTTGCCGAATTGAAGCGGCCCCGATATATGGTTCACGTGAAACCTTATCGTCTTACGCAACTCGTAAGATGGGTGAGAACGTTGCTTCAATTCGATTAAGGGTGAAAGATCTCCCGCCCTTACTCGTACAGATTCTAAAGAACTACCATAAACTTTCATTCTTCCGGTTTGTGCTGTTTGCCGAATTGAAGCGGCCCCGATATATGGTTCACTCGAAACCTTATCGTGTTACACAACTCGTAAGATGGGTGAGAACGTTGCTTCAATTCGGTTAAGGGTGACAGATCTCCCGCCCTTGCTCGTACAGATTCTAAAGAACTACCATAAACTTTCACTCTTCCGGTTTGTGCTGTTTGCCGAATTGAAGCGGCCTCGAGACATGGTTCACGTGAAACCTTATCGTCTTACGCAACTCGTAAGATGGGTGAGAACGTTGCTTCAATTCGGTTAAGGGTGAAAGATCTCCCGCCCTTTCTCGTACAGATTCTAAAGAACTACCATAAACTTTCATTCTTCCGGTTTGTGCTGTTTGCCGAATTGAAGCGGCCTTGAGATATGGTTCACGTGAAACCTTATCGTCTTACGCAACTCGTAAGATGGGTGGAGAACGTTGCTTCAATTCGGTTGCTTCAATTCCCGGTATCAAAACGGGAAAGCATAGCGAACCCGATCTATGCTAGCGGTGTCCAGGTCTCATTAAACGATTTTTTGACGGTGTGTGACCTTGTTTACATAGCCTTCTATCGTTCCGAATTTGAAAAAACAACTCTTTATTATTGTCTTTGATCCATAGTGTTTTTACATGCCAGCTGTATAAAAAACGTTAATAATTTTTTGGAGTGACGTACTAATGTTGATATAACATTTCCTTTCCAGTTGAATGCAGTTCCTAGAAATTACAGTCGATCCGATCCTTCCTACAAACATTATTCATCCCGCTCACTGTCTAAGATGTGTAGAACGGTCGAAGCCACACGGTTATCCTGTCCACTAATGAAGACTGAAAAACCCCAATCCACTCAACGAGAATATCAGATTCAAGTGCAACTCATAATTAAAATAAATAAGTAAACGTTCATAAAAAAATTAACACTAAACTATCGTGTTCTTGCCTCTCTCGAAGCCGTTGTATATCTGTAATAAATGATATTAAATCCTTTCAAAGTTTGCTGAACGAATTGTGTTTTACCATACAGTTAAATAAAGATAACTTGATTTGGCGTGTGTTAAGACATTAGAATGTAAGGTGTATTCTCTTATTCTGACTGCTCCGAAAACTCTCTCCAATCTACGATGGAAGATGCTGCACCGGTTCACATGTTCCCGTGAAAAAAGAAGGATCTCGAATATTTCCATATACTTTCGGAGATGAGATTGAAATCGTTCATTAAATAACAATAAATAAACATTCGTTGACTATTCCTCATAGAATGCGATAAGCGAGGAATTTATTGTTATTATTGTCCAAGTAGAGCTGAAATAAATTTAGTCGTTTCGATCTCCCGATGGTCGGGAATGTTCTCATTACAGTGAACTCTAGCCCATAGTGTATTTCGTCTCGTAGACAAGAATCCAAGAAGAATCTCACAGCTTGGAGTCCCACAAGCTATGGAATCAGGCGCATGGATCACCCATCTCACAACTGTCCACGAAAGAAGATGAAATATACTGAGCTCCTCACGTTTCTATGTTCAGCCTGGTGTCTCTTACTCGACAATATGTCTCCAATTACCGATATATTGTCCCGTTAAAACATTCATGAAATTCTTTACGATATCGGGAATTACTTTATATTCGTACGCGAAAAGAAAAAAATGCAGGTTTGCTAAGAATTGATTGATGAGAACATTCCCGACCATTGGGAGATCGAAACGACTAAATGTATTTCATCCCTACATAGACGATAATAATAGATTCTTCATGTATCGCTTTCGATGAAGAATAGTCAGCTCATGATTATTTATCATTATTTAAGGAACGATGTCCACCTCGTCCCCGAAAGTATCGAGTACGAGACATCACACCGGTCATAGAAACATGAGGGACGCAGTGTATTTCATCTCCTTTCGTGGACAGTTTCGTGGACATCGTCAAAACGTATTTTCCCAAAAATCCCGAACAAACTTTTTTCTCGCTTAAAATCTCAGCAAAAAACCGATTGCGCTATCGATGAGAGCTTGAAAAATCGTTCAAGAAGCACCCCCTCATACGAACCCAAATGCACGCGCAAATGCCTCAAGAAATAGTCGTCCACCTTATAATTATAATGGTATGCGATTTTTGTTAAATTCGAAGTTTGCGTTATTACTTTCAATCGGTACGAGTAAGGGCTCCCGCCCTTTTCATCGGGACCATTAACTGAATTGAAGCAAAGTCCGCACCGGTCTTACGAGTTGCGTGAGAAGATAAGGTTTCACGTGAACCATCTCTTGAGGCCGCTTCAATTCGGGAAACATCGTAACCAAAAGAATAGCAGTGGTGTTTATTACATTATTTACTTCCATTTTCTTATCACGATATCGGCATTACTGGATGCATGATGGGTTTCGCTTCGTTTAATTAAGACGTTTATAATGTATTGTAGAAAGATGTAGAAGGCTCAAATTTCTAACGACGAGCGGCAAGAGACGTATGGGGTGTTATTACCGACCTCTTTTTAAATTATTAATTGATTTGTGATGCAAAAGTGGTGAATGCTCTATGGAGGACTTGTCTCGATAAAATCAATTGTAGTCCAACATTGGATTGACCAAAAAGAGTTTCGCAATGGCTTTTTTTCCTTCGGGATATAAATCGAATACCATTATAATTGGCAATGATTATTTATTCTACTCGGGGTGAAACCAGCCTTCTCGTTGAAACAGGGTGTACACCAGTCACTGATAGACCGATTGAATCAAGACCCCGGGTTGGTGTCACTATTTGAGCATTTACCAATAAATGATTCGCGTATTCTGCGATGCAAAGGAACCCGACTTCCGGTGGAATTGAGTGTATTTCATCGACTCACTGAGGCATTCGTGAACGTGCCTGATCGGCGTAACCGAATATAAACTAACTCCCTCTATTATCGTGAGAATTATAGTCCAACATTGGATTGACCAAAAAGAGTTTCGCAATGGCATTTATATGATAATACATTGAAAAAGACTAATGATAGCATCGAGTGAATTTTGTTTGGCGTTTGGATTTTCGCCTTCAACATCCCTTGACAGCCTTCAGCTCATTCATTCAGATTTTTATACCACAGAGAAGTTATTGCAATTCTCTCTCATTTCTCTGAAACTTACGCGAAGTAACTATTTGCCTGCGTTCAAGGGCTACCTTGAACGACTATCGTTGTGTGAACAACAGGACTCAACGAAAGTTTGGGCATACCTATTTTCTTACATATTCCTTTCGCGAATCCTGTAATTTACTTTTGTATATTCTTATCATGTTCTAGTAATGTCAGCTAAGAGGCGTGAATTTTCTTGGATCGTATGTCAAAACGGCACCAGCTCGCAGAGCAATCTACCGAAGTATTTAGTATCGTCCTTTATATTTTTTATATTTCGGCATTTCGTCACCCCTTATCGTTTACTTTGTCATGCTTAGTGTCTTCCGCGATCAATCGACAGTCTGTATCGGTTGTCAGTTGTTTCAAATAACTGTCACACGTGGCAGACGTATCCGAGTATCTGATCGCGGAAGGAAGTCAAAAAGTAAAAGGAAAGGGACAACGAAATGCCGAAATTCGCAAAAAATGTGACGGATAATCCAGACCACTTCGGGAAATTGCTTTGCGAGCTGGTGCCATTTCGACAAAAAATTCAAGAAAATCCAAACCTCTCCGCAGAAATCATCCGAAAAATAACGAAAAAAGTGTACAAAAAAAAGTTACCAGATCCGCGAAAAGAATATTTGAGAAAATGGGTATACCAAAATTTTCGTTGGGTGCTGTCATTTACTGAACGGTATCAAATTCAGCGAGAAATCGAGGACAACGAAAGATTGTAAGTAATTTTTGTTATTTTGTGCTTTGCATCATATAAGCATAACGTATTAATAATTCATTTTGTTGTAGCCCGACGTATCAAAAACTTGGCAAATTCGCTAAAAGTAAAATATTCCCTCGCGGATATGACCCGGATTTTTCCGATGACGACCAGGAGGAAGGATCGGCGGAAGGATCGGCGGAAGGATCGGCGGAAGAATCGGCGGAAGGATCGGCGGAAGGATCGGCGGAAGGATCGGCGGAAGGATCGGCGGAAGGATCGGCGGAAGGATCGGCGGAGGGATCGGCGGAGGGATCGGCGGAGGGATCGGCGGAGGAATCGGCGGAGGAATCGGCGGAGGGATCGGCGGAGGGATCGGCGGAAGGATCGGTGGAAGGATCGGCGGAAGGATCGGCGGAAGGATCGGCGGAAGGATCGGCGGAAGGATCGGTGGAGGGATCGGCGGAGGGTTCGGCGGAAGGATCGGCGGAAGGATCGGTAGAAGGATCGGCGGAAGGATCGGCGGAAGGATCGGTGGAGGGATCGGCGGAGGGATCGGCGGAAGGATCGGTGGAAGGATCGGCGGAAGGATCGGTGGAGGGATCGGCGGAGGGTTCGGCGGAAGGATCGGCGGAAGGATCGGTAGAAGGATCGGCGGAAGGATCGGCGGAGGGATCGGCGGAAGGATCGGTGGAAGGATCGGCGGAAGGATCGGCGGAGAGCAAGGCGGAGGCGGGGAAGCAAGGAGAGAAGCAAGGAGTGAAGCAAGGAGAGAAAAGAGAAGAGAATGGAGAACGAAATGAAAGGCGGAAGGAAGGGCGGAAGCATGACAACGAGGAACAAGGGTCGCTGAAAGGCTTCACGCCGATCGAAATAGCGGCCGCCACGCAAAAAAAGAATTGTTACGAAAAGGTAAGAATGGCGTAAGCAATATGCTATAATCAAGTGATGATGAATATTAAACATAATGAAAGCGATTATAACACTGATTTGTATTATATTTTTTCTGTTGTAGAAATTGAAAGATGGCTACAACGTCGAACCCATGAAGAATAGAGTAAAGGAGGCCGAACGTAGTGCTACGAATATGGTTGATGAAATTGCATAAATTAACGCTGGTTAGGAAGCATGGTGGCGCTGTCGTCACTACTGACCGAGAGAGAGACAGATAGAAAAAGAAAGAGACGAAAATATTTTCATCCGCCATATTTTGAATACTGTCAGAATTTCTCCAGTCTTTATTTTTTTTTTAGGTTATTTCATATTGTGATTTTATATTGTTCTTATTCGTATTTCGTGATGTTCGTGATAATAAAATATTAATACGTAGAGACTGACGAAAAATATTTAGTCGTGTCGCTGCTATATGTCGGAAGTAATTAGGTAACGCCGGTAAATTAGTTGGAGAGCAGAGGCTAACAAAAAAGGCAAACTTGCATTATTTATAAATATCGATTAGTATGAACGAAGTAATATTGATATTTGCTTATTTCTAGATCGAGAAGGGGATGTATTTTGTGCTGAGATCTCGAATAAAAGGGTGATTGTGGTTTTTAGTAAGTGCGAAGTGAAAAAAAAATTGTGATCAGCACATTCTGTCGATTCCGGATTTCTTATGTATACATAAGATAAATAAAGTTACATGACTTCTTCGTATATATTGTTTATGATATGTATTTTTTCATTTCATTTATTATTATTATTAATTGATTAAGTACAAACTATTTTACATACATTGAATGTTGTTAAATTATTTATTTATTTGCTAACTGAAAATCTATGAGGTTGATATTATTATTTCATGTTGGAGTCGCCGACAGATTGTATTTTTTTATATCCAAAAGGCACACAGCTGTGGCCTCCTCGGGACATAATCTTTTCACGTGCCTGTCGTCGGTCTTTGTCTTTTCGACGACTTCGTAGTTGGCTTCGTCGATCAGTCTCGAGATCCTCGCGCAATTTGTTCCACTCTCTCACGTGAGCCGCCAGGATGGCGAGTTTTTGTTTCTCCTCCTTTTTGCGCTCACAGCTCTCCATGCGCTCCTCTGTGCGCTTTGCTTTTACCTCGAGCGCTCGGGCCTCGAAATCCTCCCTGAACTTTCCGTTCATTCTGCAAATTATAAATTCGATGAGTTGGAAATTGTTTTTTCGTCAATGATGATTTAATGATAGATATATTTTTTTTTACCTGGGTTTCCGGATTTTTTTTCCTTCCAAGCTAGTTTCGTTCAACTTGCGAAGCAGTGAGGGCTTGTCGATTGGTTTGTGCTTCGTTGAATCTAACGTGAGAAACTTGTCTATCTCTTGCTTGTGTTTCACGAGCCTCTTCGGATGCGGAATGAAGTCCTGTAGTGGTCCCGCAAATATCATATCGAAACGCACTTTAGCTATTCCGTTTTTCTGCTGAACACTCTCTTGAACATGAGAAATTGACCGAGATATTATTTGAGCAAAATAACATTCATATCATTAATTCTATTCTTCCATTTTATTTCTATTTAATATTGACATCATTAGTGCTAATCTTCTATTTTATTTTATCTGAAAGAGGAGTAATTCGTTAATAAATTATCAATATCAATATTACACTACAGCCAATCTTCATGTATTATTGCGTAACATTTTTCAGCTAATTTTGCTGAACACTCCCCTAAATATGAGAAATTAAATGAAATAGAATTTGAGCCCATTAATATTTATATTAGATAATTGCCAATATTCGTGTATGATTATGTAACATCTTTATGCTCGCGGAATTCTGTATTTTTCAGTTAGACGAGTGATTAACGGAAAATCACTATTTGCTCGAGAAAAAACTTCACCGTGGAAAAAAAGAGCCGCTTTTTTTGTCTTACTTCCGGCGGGAGTCTATAATCTATGTAATTTACCTGTAATTTCTTTTTAAGACATTTTCACTTCGTCGCAGCTCTTTAACCGCCGTCTCCTCTCCGTGCCTTAAAATCTTTTCATTTCCTCTTTAGACATCCTTCCATTTGAAACAACAGCTCTTCTACATCTGGGGGTGAACGCACGCACAAATCGGATTCAGAAAGGAAATCGATCTAAAAGACAAAAAATAGTAACGAAGTGTTAAAGAAAATCATGTAAACAATTTTCACCATTTCGTAAACAGTAATCTAATTGTTCGACTTACCGTTTACAATTTTGCATTTTTTCTGTTCATCTTAGTTTTAATTTTCCTCGCGTTACAATTCTCATTAACGGACTTTGCAAGGAAATGCGCTCTCATTACGAGAAAGAAAGTGGCAACTCTTTTTGTTAAGTCCTTGTCGTGTTCCACGCATCCTACTACGGTTAAATTTTCCATTTCGGATACTCTCTCTACTATTTGGTGCAGCGTATTTTGCTTCATCGTCATGGTGCCAACTACCGCGAGCACAACGGTCTCTAAAGTCTTGACCAGTTTGAAAAGTTCTTCACTGGGGTACAGTAACCCGCCGAAACGGCTCATGAGGTCAATGACTTTGTCCCGTTCACAAGTATCGTCGGCGACCAGACGATTAATACACTCTGAGCATTTTGTTATTTTTGTGATTTTTCGAGCGGTGTAACCGGCTATGTATGCCAAAACCTCTTCACTTGTTTGCACAACATCGGAATCGTGCATAGACAAGTGGCTTTGAGTCGACATGGAACACGTTTCGAGATAGTGGTGATCTCGCATGACAACAGTCGAAGAAGAGCAGTCCTCGAGCTCGACATAGCGTCCACTATCGATCGCAGCATCCAGTTTGGCGAATAGTTCTTTTTTTGGTTGCTGACGAGCAGCCAACGATTCTTTCGTCTGCATCAGAGTTTCGAGTAGCTCGGTGCCAGATACATTAGAGCCCTTTGGAGGCTTTACTAGCGAATACGAACAGAGCAATCTGAACACTTGAGCAAATAGAACCGGATCGGGATGGTCATTGCTTCCGCAAGCGTTGCGCATCATGCCAAAAAAACGCTGAAACAATAGAATTATCACATTAAATCTACCAATAAGGATTAAGATAACGTACCGTATTTATTTCTTACTTCAAGCGCATCCTGATTGAGACGAGCCGTCATCAGGTAGTCGAAGTGACACTCCTTGTGGAGAAATTCCACAAGTTCTAACGTAGCCCCTAGCGTAACTTTCAAGCCAGTGACTGTACTTGTCGATATCGGGAAGGTCAAACCCTCAACTTTAACAAGTCTGTGCCATTCTTCGAAGAACTTTAGAAAATCTTCGATTGCCTGTCAATTAAGTAAGATGTTGGAATTATTATGTATGTAGATGAATTCTGGGAAGTTGTACGCGGACTTCGCAACTCTAATGAAAGACCAAATTGTAAGGTGGCCACCTGTTTTTTAACATAATGCGTAATAATCATCCCACTTATTGCAGACGCTACGAATGTGGAATATTTACCTTTTTCTGCTTACAGGTTTCGAGGGGCCGTAACGCTTCTGCCGGTTTTCGCGCCATCATCGCGTTAATTAAATCGTCGACGACTTTGATGAATTTAATCGTTTCCAAAGAATCTTTCAGTCGAGGGCATCTTGGATCGTCCTTATTGTAAGGCAATAATGCCGCCCTCACTCTACGCAAAGTTATATAGTCACCAAAACCTCTGTAACTCGACGGTCCGTGCGGTAGATCAATAGATGATCGATCGAGAATCCCGAAAGGGCCACGACTCTCCCACTTCACGCTATTATAACACCGGCACTAACGACGTGAATCTGAGAGAGCCGTGTCTCCCCCCAGTCGTTCCCTACTGCTGACCGCGAGCAGTCGAGTCGGACCTTGCGATTGATTGTTCAAATTGTAATATAATCTAAAAGGATTGTGAGATTAGTTTGTGAGTGATGTATGTCCTACACCACAGGTATGATATCGTGTTTATTGATTGTTGCATTGTTTTGTTATATATCTCTATACCTATATTTACGATGCGTCGATTATATATGTAACAAACGCAACGCGCGCCCCTTTTCACCGGGCGGCTGGGCGTTTATAATAAACGAAGAGAACGGAAAATCGTAGAGCGGCTCCGCTCGTTACATTCGAGGATCGGCCGCTCCAAAAGAGAAGAAAGGGTCGAGGCGGAGGTGCCTGACCTGATCGCCGAGGGGTCGGGATTTTTTCGCCGACGGGCACTCCTCATTAGGCCATTTCTCAAATAAAAGAAAAAGGCAGAGCGCCGCCCAACCTGCGAGAGACTCAGGTGCCGCTGGACCTGCGGAAAACCCGGGAGTAGACGAGATCTGCCGTTTCGGAACCCCAGCACATCATCGTCGCCTCTGGGCTCAACGATAAGACAGATAAGTGTCATGCTATAGCAGGCGGTTCCATAAAATTTGCGTGAACGGCCTCGATTTATCAGAGGGAGCGAAAGCGCGCTTCTCGTACATCGCGGGAAGGAAGCTCGTCATCACCTCATATATCGATGTTTACAAAATTTCTATTGTCCGCGGGATGGATAATCGGCCTTCTAACTCGCTCGCGCGATCCTATCTAAACTTTCATAACCGTTATAGCTGAAGGCCTATATTTATTACGGTGTTTCATCCATGTAATCAATTATCTGCGTGCGTCGCGAGATACAATATTCGCAACTGGTACTCTATTTGAGATTGAAAATTATGCTAGGGTAAGATATTTGAAGATTGTCAATATTCTCGATATTTTCGTATGATTTGTTGTATGTTATGAGGAATGAGTGTGCCGCGTATATATATCTTTCGAGTTGTTTATCTTTGTTTCTATAAATGCTAATGATTCTAATTGTCCATGTGGAGGACGGCAATGCTCTCTGCGAAATGATATAATAAAGTACGCTTATTTCTTCAAGTGGTCTGAGAACGAATTAAAAAATTATTATATTATAAAATGCCATTGCCACTCTTACTCGGTCCGAAAACAACTACAATATCGACAATTCATATTCAGTCATTATTACAATACCCAATAATAATTTGTTGTTGACATTTCATATTGATCATCAAAGGGCGCTACGTATTGAAGACAAACTGTACACGCTTGTAGACTGGTAAAATTAAGGGGTTAAAACACCCTGAAACTTTAAAAACATCTTATTTTCTCATAACCGAACCATTTTTCACTGTACGGTGCGGATCGCTCGTCATGCGCGGTTAGACGATTTTTTTCATTATTTGGGATGATAATTTATTTTTGTGTACGTATACATCCTAAAAAAAACTAGGTAGGTAGGTCTACAAAACATAGTGTTTAGGCCATCTTGAAAAAAGCAACAATCACAACTGATTGTGCGAACCTTCTACAACATATCGGAAAATGAAATATTTTAGTTTACCTGAAAAGCAAGCGGGACGTTCATTTTTTGATAGCCCTTTGGATCTAAATGCGCGGGTGTCAGTTTGTAGGCGATCGTCATGTTAGGCTTTGTATAGCCCTCGTGATCCAGAAGTGCTTTCCAATGATCCTTCTTTACTTTGCCGTATGGAGTCTAAAAAGTATAGATTTTTTAAATAACGGTCATGTAAAATAGAAAAAACTCTGAAACACGTTAACAATTTTCATTTTCATCATACTAAACAATTTAGGAAGATTAAAAGTGAGAGGAACCACAGTCACACACTACAAGTCGTTTTTTGTTACTATTATTTATTTTTTATTGTTTTAAATAATCAGTTTTTTACGTCGAAACTTCAAACGATGCCACTCTGACAATTTGTTCAATGTTATTAACGCTTATTCCTAAACATTCTGAAAATGATATCTATAAATTATTCGGTAATTTATACAGTAAAATAAAAGTGACCTTTTTTCGAACAAAAAGAAGTTGGTGTCAACACACGTTGAACTTTTTACTATTTGTCCCTAATTGTTTGGATCACTCGAAGCTATAAAGGCCCCATGAAACTTTTTCCTACGGGCACAATTGTCAATGGTATCCAATTACACTGGGATATATTCCTACGGGCACAACCGTCAATGGTATCTACTTACACCGGGATACTGTGTACGTGTGTAACGTCGAAAGGGTTACACTCAGCTGTAAGGAACGTGTGGCCTTTCCGTAAGAAATATATGAAATGTCGCAGAAAAAATATTGGTGAATGAAACAAAAATTGGATAACAAAAATTCAAATTCAACTTCATTTGCTTGTGGCAAGTTGTCTTCACGACAGATTTGCCAGACTATGTGAAGATTGTGTGAAAGACTTGATTAAGATTTTGTGAAATAATTATCGAGTTGGATCGGACTCGTAAATGTGATTTTTAAAAAATCGCAAGGTTTTCAGTGGCTGCTGCATTTCAAGTTCAATGTTATTAGCGTACACGCGTAGGTGAATATTTTGCAGGAATAATTATCAAGTCGAATTGAGCTTATAAAAGAAACCCAAAAAATCACTGTTTTAAAGATCTCCTGCGGACTGTAACGTCATCGTTTGTATATAGAAAATTTAGTTACACGATTAGCCATCATAAATGGTAATGTCTACATGACTCCATTAGAGCCCCGATTAAGCGGGGTCAGATTAACCGGGAAGCAGATTAACCGTGCAGATTAACGCTCTTCCGAGGTTCTTTTTCCTTTTTAATGCGCGAAGCGCGGCAAAATGAAACTGGTGATTAACAAAAATCGAAGGAAGTGCAAAAAGCAAGCCAAAGTCACTGAAAACTTGAAAAAAAACTAGCTTACGTAATATTAATGAAAAAAATCCAAAGCTTCACATTCTAGTTCACACTATTTAACAATTAAGTGCATGCTTTACCAAATGTCTTCGTAACCCCTCATGAAAATGAACTATTGAATGTAAATGGAGTACTAAATGGTGCATCAATGGTAACCATTCGCTCTGAATCGTATGAATGGCGAACGATTGACACTTTCAATGGTTACGATTCGTCCTTTGACCATTGGCGAATGGTAACCATTCGGAGTGTAAACATTAGTGTCTTGTAACCATTCGGAGCGTAACCATTATTGAATGGTAACCACTCAAGCCATTACCATTGATCAATTGTTACTATTTCGAACCCTACAATCGATGAATAGTACCTATTTGGCACATTACCATTGACTAATTGTAACTGTTAGGAAAATTGTCATTGACTAGTTGTTACTATTCAGGGCCCAAGAATTGATCAATATTTGCTATTTCGATCTTTAACAAATTGAACACTTAACTTGAAATAAGTTAAGTGTTCATTTTCATGAGGGACTAGTCAAAAGAAAGTTCTATTATTTGCCATTATTGACTTACATACTTTCGATATTTAGTTCGGATTAACCGGGTTTTCGATTATCCGGGGAGACTTCGGTCCCGATCATCCCAGTTAATCGGGGTTTTTTCGATGCGCGAGTAAAATTTTCTTACCATGAACGTTTGAATCTTTGGAGCAACGATGCCGTTACGAAAACATTTGATCAAATGCGGAAAATCCGACATCATCCAAAGTCGTCGATTTGAGTCACAAGGATGCTCGCAACTAAATCGCCCATCCTGTATGCCGAACATCTTCCATACACCCCGGTTCCACTGAGCTCCATCCATCGTAATCACGTCCGTGTGAAATCCGGAGCGAGCAAGTTTGAGCAAGCATTCAAGAATGAGCTTGTGCAAGATTTGACTCGTAACGCTGTTTCTGCTTAGAAAACACCCGAGCACTTGAATCCATATTCCTCGGAACGGTTGGAACATAAAGACGAGGGCATGATCAGCTCGTGCGTTTTGTAAGTGAGCTGGAGTGTGCTCCCCCAAGTCGACGAACCCGTTGAATTTCATCGTTTTTTCGTCAAGGGTGATTGCTTCACTTAAAGACATTTCATCGATAAGCAGTGTACCTACGCAGAGTATTGTCACGTGTTATAGAACATTTCAGGTTAGAGAACAGAAAAAGTTTCGTAACAATAAATTCATTTGAACTAATCAACTTATTGATATTAAACTTTTACCACATGGCGCGACAGAATATATTTGGACAATAAACAGTTGTGTCGAACTCCTAAACTAATAAGCACACTGATAGAAAAACGCCGGACAGGACGAAGGGTATACGTAGTAAACGGCATTCTGCTGTTCAGTTAGATCAAATGCATTAGTCATCATTGAATTTTTTTTTATCGGTAATCTTTTTTATATATTTTATTTTATATAATATTATTCTATACATTATATTTACATATATATCTAGTCGAAAAAGTCTTCAGCCCGTCAGCGAAAATACATTTTTCAAATTAAAAAATAATCCTATGATGCCCGATACGTTTGACCTTATTCATCAGAATGCAGTTTGGTTTTATTTTGTTTTACGATGAAAATTATTGTCTTCAAGACTTCCGCCGATCGAGTACAAAAAACAGTGCTCCCGAAGATTGGCACTTCACTAATTATTACTATATTAAAAGAAGAGTTCATTTAGAGTACAAGACATGCACTAACGATGTGTGTAATAACGATCAAAAATATATGACAATTTCAATTTTCAACTTTCAGAAGGAAGCGATATGAAAATTTCAACTTTATGAGGAAGCGCTATGAAAATTAAAAATTTGTTATCGAACCATAAGGGTCTTGTAATTTTTTTCATATTTTTGGCGGATTTTTTTACAGGACATTTTTTTAATCGTCGAAAAACCAATTCCAAAAACGCGTTTTTTTTATCTGACAAAATTTACACTGATTCTATTATGTAAACATGATTTTTCAGCACCATCTCATGGAATCTCAATATTTACTATATTTATTTCGCAAGATTTTCGTTTTTTTTTTTTCATGTCGCAATTGGAATTTTTATTTTTTTAATAGGGCATAACTTTCTGAGATATACATATATGCACAATTATTAACACATTCTTGACTTTGAAAAGGTATCTTACACCGAATCCCCTCAGTACTCAGATTAGTTTGCTGAAATTTGTTACAATAGGAAATGTTAAAAGACAATTGCAACCGATACTGTTAGGATAGGAAGTCACGTAGGCTGCGAAAAATATATGCAAAGCAGGGTAGAAAGTTTTGTATTAGTTTGCGAGAAATTTTATAATACAAGGTTAATAATTAAACGACTACTTTAGTAGTATTAGTTTAGGGATGTTAGTCATTATTTCGGAAGACAAAGGACTTAATTTTTTTTTTTTTTTTTTTTTGAAAAAGCAGTCGACTAGAGGACATTGAAAGCGGTCAAAAGAAAATGTAACCGTTGTAAATGATACCCCTTTTTTCGACGGGTTCTATCCTGGAAGCTTTCAATTGTAAACATTCAAAAACAGCTTTTTGAAAGCCATACGAGGTATCGAGTTTCTGAATGTATTTATTGAGTGTCTCTTTGCAGGGAAGGGGCAGGATATTCCGGGTTCGCAGATGGTCATACAGTTTGCTGTTCTTTATGCGCATCAACAGACACTCATAGACCCAGTCCAAACTGTAGCGCCGTTGGTTACTGCACTTAATTTTCGCCGCCTTGAAGCAAGTGCGAACTGCTTCTTGCTGAACAGGCGGCAAATCATTAATTGCATCGTCCAAAGTCTGCTCTTTAACAGCAGCACATTGTCGCTGGCACTCGAGGATTCGTTGTTGTAATCGTTTGCCCTACGGTAAAAGTTGACAAGCTTATTACGATAATTGTTTAGGACAAATATACATATCTTTCGTGGGAAGACTGATTATAGACAATACATTTATGGCGTGGGAATTAGCAACTTTCCTGCAACGAATTCATTGGCACTTATGAAAGTTTTCAAGTCATTGTTAATAGGGCCCATTTTCCATACAATCAATCTATCTTTTTAAGGCAATGAAAACATAGTAATGAGGATTCCGTATCCCGATGAGTATTAAGGATGTTGTTTTTTTTTTAAACGTTCTATGTAGGATAAGGTTAATGGAATGTCATTGGGATAACAAAATATCATGAACACAATCCGCGGGTTCCGAGTGGTCTACAGGCTAGCGCGCTAGACTGTAGTCCACGAGGTCGCGTGTTCGATTCCCTGGCCAGGCCTCCGGCTGCTCCGTTTCGTCCTGCGATATAGCTTGGATGCAAATATTATACGTTTGTAACTTACTCACTGTAAACCAATAATGATAATAATAATAATAATAATAATAATAATAATAATAATAATAATAATAATAATAATAATAATAATAATAATAATAATAATAATAATAATAATAATAATAATAATAATAATAATAATAATAATAATAATAATAATAATAATAATATTAATATTAATAATAATAATAAAATATCACGACAGATCGACTGGCCGGTAATTATTTTTTCCTGAATGCACCAGGAGTCCTTCGAGACTGATTGTCTTCAATACGTAGGTTGATTGCATGGAAAATGGACTCTATTAACGACGACTTAAAAACTTTAACAGGTGCCAACGGATTCGTTGCAGCAAGGTTCTTAACTTCCACTCCATATAAATGTTAACAAATGAATAGGGGATATGCACTATAGTTGTCCGGGAGGGGCATTGCGAGGTACCCAAGTCAAGAGCTTTCACTACATAAAAGCTACATAAAAGCTGTGACATAAACGTGGCCACCATTTAGTATCGTTTTTAATTTGAATTGATTACTGCAATCGAAGAGTTTGTGAGCTATAGCATGGCTGGGTTCGTCGTGAGATTAAAATTGATGATAGTGGGGAAAAATTGCCGGGAAAAAATTGATGTTTGTGTGTATATGATCGATGGACATTTGCACTTTCAGCGTATTCGCGTAAGTATACATGGGTGTTTTCGTGTAATTCTTATTTTTTTTAAGTGTTCGGTATTACTTTGAACGGGCAAATTTCCTTTTTGTATTCACCATCAATATCGTTGTCCAATTTTCGAATGTATAATTGCATGAAGACTAAAGGTACCCTAACGGAACTGAGGTGACCATCCGCAGACTTCAATAGAGTACCTGATGGACAATGTTGAGAATTTGTACTTGCTCTAGACTCGCGTATAACCTTTTTTTTAACGTTGTTTTTTCCGTAACCCTTGCAATCATCGTTGTATAATGTTATTTATTTGACATGTAGTTGCATAGAAATCACTCAAATCCATCAAAGCAGAGTTGCATAAAGGTTAAAAGTTTGCTCAAAGCGATCGGTCTCATTCTAGTATACCCGGGGTCTCGTCGTAGATATTGCAACTCGCAGATGCATGCATAGCCAACCCTACTGTGACTACGATGCAACTAGGAATCCGTGGTCGCACCAGTCCCGCTAGGGTAGGAAACTAATTTCAACCGATTATCAGCCGACCAGACGCTGTCACATTGGATCAGAATTACAGCGACGTTATAGAACATATTTCTAACGATATGGTTACGTTATCGTTATTGAACTTATACTATACTACGGTAAGATTATCGCATAAATAAAGAAAAACATACCTTCTCTCGTAACCGTTTGCACGTGCGTTGTTTCGCGTCAGATGACCGTTTTGTTCGCGCGTACCGGACTTTCCAATCCGTTTTGGGGCGATTGTTACGATTTTGCATCCTTTGTCTAAGCTTTTTACAGAAACTACACCTTGGTGCTGATACAAATCTGGCATATTCGTCTGGGCGAATGAAAAGGGGACATTCTTCGTCACGGCTATGAAAGAATGAAATACCGGTATTATTATTTGATCATTTATTTATTTGTCGATTTTTTTTTGTTAATTTTTTTATTCAATCGACATTGCTTTATTATTCGTCATCGATTTGCACACGTGTTATTATTACTATTATTGTCATTGTTGTTGTTGTTATTATTTTCGGAGTCATTGTTATAAAAAAAATTTATAATGATTTTTGTTTTGTTAGCTGCGTTTATTTTTGTTACAAAAATTAATATTTGACTGACCAAAATGTGGTTTTTTTCTCGCCAAGTAATTTTCCGACGAGAATCATCGAGAATCGATTTTTAAAAAATTGTCACCAGGTATAAAAATTGATGAATAATAAATGAAAAAAACTTCGCGCTCTCCGTTGCCTTTGTACGCCAATGGCGGATTGGCACACAAAAAAATTCAATATATATATTACAAATTAAAAAGAAAGAACGTCGTTATGCCTCTTTATCATTCGAACTATCGAATCTGTATCATTATTGATTGCAGCAGAACATTTAATAATTCTAGATATATTTACCTTTCTTCCTCCATTCCACTGCCTTCACATAGAATTTTTTCTCCCATGTCTCCGAGAAGTGTTTCCAACATTTGGACCGATGTAATTATTGATTCCAATTGTACGCTCATTTGTTCGTCAACTGTTCGAACCTTGAAGAAAATATGTGCATTTGAATGACCAGTTCGATATCGGATGTTGGTTTTGACAGCACCGAAAAGGACGTTAAGCAAAAAAGGAGGAAAACGAGATAGCAAAGGCATACTATCTTATGATAGTACACTCATTTTCATTATGAATATTGTGGAATATCATTCAATCAACAACAGCTTCTTACCGTAACCGACAGATCGTTGTATAGCACCAAGTGCAATCTTATCGTCAGTGTATAAAGATTCATTTGCGAGAAGATGATGCTGGTTTCTTCTTTGGGATTCGTCACCCAGCACCATGTTTCAGGTAGCGGTGTTTCCTTCAAATAATTGAATACTTGATCGATGATAAACTGCCCTGGCTCATGAACGTTCTGTTGTTCTTCTTCATCTACGTCTGTACCCGCATAATCCTGCAACGGCATTATACATTATGAATACGTATTCAGTATTGCCAATCTATTACAATTGCAACAGATCTATTACGTTTTTAGAAAAGTTAGTAAGTTAGTACGCCCTTCACCGATCTATTGCGTTTTCAGAAAAACGGTATACGGGCAAAAAAGCAAGCGGGCAAAAAAAGCAAGCGTGCAAAAAATCAGTCGTGCAAAGAATCAGGCGTGCAAAAAAATCAGACGTGCATAAAAACAGGCGGGCAAAAAGTAGGCGTCCAAAAATTGGCCCGCCTGTTTTTTGGTCTCTTGCTTTTTTATCCGCCTGCTTTTTTGCTCGCCTGATTTTTGCCCGTTTACTTTTTTACCCGCTTACTTTTTTGCCTGTCTGCTTTTTTAAATAACGTCTGATCATTTAGTACATAACATTTTGCTATTAAATAGTTTTCCCGGGCTATTACGTTCTATTACGTTTTGGTGGTGCCCTCTAGTACGGAAAAAAGTTTTGTCCTGGCAACACTGCACGTATTATAATACGTAATATATTATCGCAATATATAATACAGCGTATTTAAAAGCGTACTACGAACATCCCATGTGGTATCGTGCGCGAGCGGAGAGCGGTGTTGCTCCTGCTCTCGTTTACGAGTTGGGTACACACAATGGGATATTATTTACGCCAGATACATCACAGCCAAAACTCATTTCGTTTAGAGACTAACTAAAATAATGGAACCCCATTTATATGTATCGTTTGGGTAGGTACGATTCTTTCAGCGGTACGCATGCCGCTAGGCTTGTTATGCCATTCAATTATCGATATCGATGAAAGTTTTGCTTGTATGAAAAAGTGACACAAGACCTTTTCGATTAAAAATTATGCAATCAATGCAGGAAAAAAGAGTGCAGAAGTAACATTACGATTTTTATTTATTGAACATTTAAAAAAATATGATTGATGTAAAGTTAATTTTTTCTCTCTGCCATTATTTTTCCGATATTCTGTGCATTATTTGGAGGAAGAAATGTCCTCCGAAAGTACTGGATAGAAGCACCCCTTTTGTCGACACACGCGTGGAGAGCGCCGCTTCGCAACTCCCACGCGAATTTCTTCGAAAGTCCTGCTGCTACGGCAAAGGTGAAGAGGGACTTAATTGCTCAAAAAAAATGTAGGGAATCGAATTACGCAAGTGAAATTTAGATTTTTTCTTTCTTGTTTTTTTTAAACAAACAATAGTTGAATTAAACAAACAATTGGTGTTAAAGTAACTATTGTTTGTTTGTTACAGAAAAACATGAAAAAAAAGTCTGTATTTCACTTGCGTGGTTCACTTCCCTACATTTTTTCGAGCAAAAAAGGCCCTTTTCACCTTCGCCGAAGGAGCTAGACTTTCGAAGAAATCTGTGTAGGAGTTGCAGAGCCACCCGCTTGACGCGTTTATCGACGAAAGGATTGCTTCTATTCGGTAATACCGTCACTTCCGGTTTGAAAACATTATTTTTCGACGGAAGTGAGATATTTCTGGTATGACGTCTTTTCCAGTTGGAACATGTGATTTTGAAACTGGAAGTGCCATTTTGCCATATGATCTCATTTTCCAGTAGAATAACGAGATTTCGAAACTGGAGAAGACGATATCGGAAATTAAGCACAAGCCCTATTAATTGGTATAAACGTATACTCCAACGTACAACATTTATTCCAACAGGGAAGCAAAATAAGAGTCAGGAGTTAAGGATTCTCTGTAAACTGAAATCATACCTGACTGCAAGTAATCGAGCTTTCCGTGGTGGTGTCCATCATGTCCTCGATAACGTCGATCGTATCATTCTCAAAAACGGCGTCACCACCAATCTATAATCGAGAAAGATTAAATGTTTAAAGTCGACATTGTGTAGATGCCTATTGCTTTTGTTTTCGTATGAGGCATTCTTTATCAACCGAGTCACGTTTCTCGGTCGACCTCTCGGATATTTAATAATTTTACCACGTCGTAGTGCTACTTAAGAAATCTTAAGAAACTTCTGTTATTTTTTAAAATATTTTTAAAGTGTGCCACTCAGGATTTACTTACTAGGGAAAACACATGCAACAAGCTTTATTGAAAGAACCTCTATTTCAAAACAAGTTTTCGAACGATGTGAGTCGAACTTACCGACTACGAACAAACCCATTTTATTTATTTACATAATAGTCGAGTTTATACGAATCTACACGAATTGAATTTTTTATTTGTTTATTTTTATCCTACGCAAGTATCGCAGGTACCACTTTAGGAATTTTTCTAAGAATCTTAATGCAGTGCCAAATGCCCTGTAAAATTGGGACCACAATCGAAAGTGTGTTTCTTTTTTTTCGAAAAATAGACTTTGCTGTATTGGAAAAATGATGAATAACGTAATTCGAAACTTGATGAAAAATTAAAAAGTTGCTAGTGTTCCTAATGTTCCTAGAAATTTTTTGAGGGACACATTTTTTCTGAGATATATATACTGATATTTAAAACAAAACATAAATGCTGAACAGTGTACTTAAAATTTTTTTTTAACTCAGAAGCCCCTCTCAAGTGCAACTACTACAAACTGGCAAATCTAAAAAAAAAATCCGAGAGATCGTCCGGAAAAGGTGACCCGGTTAATAAAGAATGTCGCATATACTGCTTGGCTGAATAGTTTCTTCATTTGGCGATTATTTTATGCTTGAAATTTTGTATATTTGTTGCGAGAAAAATCTACTGTTCCTTATACCTAAGTGCAAACTTTTCGACGTAACAAGATTACATCGAAGGTCTAAGGTATCTCAGTGTAACTGGACCACCTCCGAAACTTTGACAGTTTTGCCCATTGGAAAGTTTCACGAGACCTTTAGAACTTCGAGTGATCCAAATAATAGGACGAAAGTAGCTGAAAACAAAATGGCGTTTTTTTGTTTTCAATTCTTACGTACCTGGTCATCATTGGAAGATCCTGGGTAGCATTCCGGTGAATGAGCGGTGATATGAACAATTCTATTTTGCGCATGAATCGGATCTTCGAGAACAGGTACGAGCCCCTTTTCAGGATTCGGATGTTCTGGAGCGGGTTCAACATTTTCCTGTAAAAAGATCCCGGGTTCAGTATTATACAATAATATTGCGGAGATTCCTAGGTTGTTGCGATCATTCTGCATGGAAAACTTAATGAGTCAAAAATATATACAAGTATATATACAAGTCGACTTCTCACACGTGCAGGTACATACGAAGTGAAGAAAAACTCAACATTTGGGGGGGAACGGGTGCAAAGCGCCAATAAGAACCCACAACCGCGAATTGTACAGCGAAACAAATTATTGCTTGCGAAGGAAACTTCGGACAACTTTTCTCTTTACTTAGTATATTCTTCAGGTTCTACTGAAAATTCAAAAAAATAAAATAAACCCTGAGTTTCGGAGGGGAACGAGCCCGGATAACGCTTAGAATGCTGCTCAGCGTGCGTCGTTAGCAAAACAAAAATAATTTTACGGGAATGAATTTTCGGAACTTTTTTCACTTTACACGGTATATTCTTGAGGTCGTATAGAAGACATACAAAAATATAACCGAACATTACCGAAGGGAACGAATGACCGAGCCCGAATGACGCTTGGAAGCTCGAGTGCGCATCGATAGCAACATAAAAATAATTTTTCGCAAATGAAGCTTCGGATTACTAATCCCATCACACATTTGAGCATTATTCTAAGCGTTGTTCCCTACCGAAACTTTAGAGTTTATATTTTTGTGTATCTTCTACAGGACCTCAAAAATATGCCTTATGGAGAGAAAAGTGATCCACAGCTTCATTCATGTAAAAGTATTTTTATTTTGCTACCGATGCACCCTCGAGCAACATTCTAAGCGTTGTTTGGGTTCATTCATTTTCGAAAAATTAGGGTTTATATTATTGTATATCTTCTGTAGGATTCAAAGAATATACCGTGTAAAGAGAAAAATAGTCCATTTTCTCTCGGTTTCCGCTATACCGTAAATAAAGAAGATTTTACCTTATTTCCATTAGCCAATGGGATAGCTGTTGGTACCAGTGCATATCTTTGGCGAGGGAGTACATGGATTGTATTATCCGGCATCTGGATTTTGTCTTCCTTGATTATGTCTTCTTCGAAGAAGTGAAATTTACAAATCCAATCTTTGATGGAAAGATCCATCTGTCCGGTAGCTTTCCTCCATGCCAGCAATGCATTGCTCCGCTGCAAAGAAGAAAAAAAGGAAATTAATATTAACCGAATTAATAGAATACGAAATAATAGTACTTTGCGATACTAGTACGTAACAGCGGACGTTTAGTGAAGGCTGCAAAGCAGCTGCCGGATTAACCGTTACAAAGGAACGAAGCAAAGCTGAGTGCTGTAGCGCGAGAGAAGGTGAGTGCAGCCAATCCACAACCGCCGTCGGGAGTCAGCTTTTATTTACAAGTAGCACATACTACTTTTTGTGACGAATGTATGAAAGGTGCCAGGTTATTTTCTGGCTCGGCGCGACAATAAAGGATAACAGACAGATGTGCGCATGTGCACAGTATTTAAGATGTGCTTCCGTGTTGCATAAATACTCTAAGCGTGTGGTAAATACTCATTACGACACGTTTTGAGTATTTATACAGCGCTTTCAGTATTTATGTAACGTCTTCTCGAAGAAGGCCACTTTATGTCGCGTCCGGACCCCACATAAACTAGCACTTTTGATACATGAGTTGCAAAAAAGCACGATCCTTCTATGTATCGAGTAACGTGCATAAATTATTTTCAATTACCTGTGGAATACTGAAGAGAGTTGCTTGACGCAATCCCAATTTCTTGCGACGAGTTACATCTCCGTAGTGACCAGTGGCGCAGCCGGAGATAGCGCAGATCCTCCCCATACTGATTCACTGAAAAAAAAACCATGTAAAAGTAAATACTTATAACTAAAATGCAGATAAATTCGTCATAAATTGAGTGAATATACATTAAATATCAAACAAAAAAAAGTTTCAATAATAAATCCGTCTGCTAACCAAACTTTTAACAAATTATTTTTTATAATTACATACACAATTTTCAAATACATATGTACGGACCAACAAAAATAAAAAAATGTTTGCTTTTTTGCATTCTAACATATGGTAATATAAATGTTTTTACAAAAGTCAAAACGGGCACGTGGGCGGAAGTATAGCGTACACTTTGCCCACTTGCTCCGTTCCGACTCTGTCCCTTTGTTACTTAATTTTAATTACACTAATTAATAAATTAGCTATATTTTACTTTCATACCTTCTTTCTATTGAATTCCTTGTAGCGATGCCGTTGGAAATATTTCAAAAACTTTTCACAAATGTTCTCAATTCTCAAGATGAAGGCTGTAATGGACGAACGGATCTGTTAATATGCTGCACACTTCACTATGCCACAAAACATGCACTTCACATCGGTTACTAGCGATGTGAGTGACGCTTGTGGTTAAATTCGGAACCTTCACTATACTACAATTCTTCGACCAGAATTTAGCGCCTTTCCCATAAGCGTTTGGCCTCCTTAACTCTATTCTTCATGGTCGAACCATTTAGAAGGAGCGAGAGAAAGAAGATGGGAAAGATGTACGTGACGTGACGTGACGTGACGGTTACATGAAAAAATGTTATTGTAACTGTGTCGAAAGAATAAAATATTCAACATAAACACATAATCTTAATTATTAGTTGCATTGTTCCTTAAGGTAGTTCGAGCGCTACAGTCCCGCCACACGTGAGTTTCAGAGAAAAATGCAAACATTTGTCTATGGGATACAAATCTGAAAAAAATGAAGTATATGGGAGATGCTGCAAGGATTGTTTTCGTGAAATAATAATTCTAATTTGTTAACAACAAATTGAAGAGAAAAATGATTATTCAACAAATTACCCGGCAACCTAACTATTTTCCTTCATAAAAATGCTTCGTTTATTTTTCTAAATAAGTATAAATGTTTTCAGAATTTCGTGTCATTTTTAAAAATTGTGTTTTTTCACAGCTTGAACATAGAAAAACGCGACTTTCATAGGTTATTATGCAGTTACACATTTGGCGATCAATTTCATTTCTCGATACGCCACAGAATGAGCTGAAGGCTGGGTGAATGAGTCAAGGGATGTTGAAGGCGAAAATCCAAATGCCAAACAAAATTCACTCCATGCTATCATTAGTCTTTTTCAATGTATTATCATATAAATGCCATTGCGAAACTCTTTTTGGTCAATCCAATGTTGGACTATAATTCTCACGATAATAGAGGGAGTTAGCTTATATTCGGTTACGCCGATCAGGCACGTTCACGAATGCCTCAGTGAGTCGATGAAATACACTCAATTCCACCGGAAGTCGGGTTCCTTTGCATCGCAGAATACACGAATCATTTATTGGTAATGCTCAAATAGTGACACCAACCCGGGGTCTTGATTCAATCGGTCTATCAGTGACTGGTGTACACCCTGTTTCAACGAGAAGGCTGGTTTCACCCCGAGTAGAATAAATAATCATTGCCAATTATAATGGGATTCGATTTATATCCCGGAGGAAAAAATAGCCATTGCGAAACTCTTGTTGGTCAATCCAATGTTGGACTACAATTGATTTTATCGAGACAAGTCCTCCATAGAGCATTCACCACTTTTGCATCACAAATCAATGAATAATTAAAAAAGAGGTCGGTAATAACACCCCATACGTCTCTTGCCGCTCGTCGTTCGAAATTTGAGCCTTCTACATCTTTCTACAATACATTATAAACGTCTTAATTAAACGAAGCCCATCATGCATCCAGTAGTGCCGATATCGTGATAAGAAAATGGAAGTAAATAATGTAATAAACACCACTGCTATTCTTTTGGTTACGATGTTTCCCGAATTGAAGCGGCCTCAAGAGATGGTTCACGTGAAACCTTATCTTCTCACGCAACTCGTAAGACCGGTACGGACTTTGCTTCAACTCGGTTAAGGAGCTTGGTGGGAAATCTCCCGCCCTTATCCCGTACCGATTGAAAATAATAACGTGAATTTTCATTCTGCCGGTTCATTTCTTAGGGCGAAAGCAGTGAATATTGTCCGAACTAATCAGAGCCGAAAATATTAACTACTTTCACCCGAAATAAAACAAATTTCTATTTCAACTGGGCAAGAAATCCAGGTCTTCACAACAATGCCGCATTTAATCGTGTTGAAAAAATCTTTGAATCTTGTCACTTCTTGTTGGGTGATATCTGAATCTTAGTCCTGTATAAAGCATGCGATCATTCTTCCTTTAAATACTGACGCCGGATGGCAGAAGGCCCTTGTCTCGAGTGAGGGTCCGGGTGAGCATGGGGAAGACAGATAGTGATGTCTTCACCAGGTCGGAGTTTGAAGAAATAGCGCAATTGCCGGTGGAGATAGGCCGGGTTCGATTTCCACCGTGACATGTGGAGAGCACGAGGAATTTAGGATTTTTTAAAGAAAAATCGATTTCCTATATAAAACTTTAAACTGGGAGTCTTCCACTGGCACAGAGATGGTTGCTTTGTAGTGGAGAGAAAACGTTGGTCGTATAGCAGCGATGTGAGGCTCGGTTAGCAGCAAAGAGGCACCAAATTGAATTTTCAAACAGTATGGAAGATACGCAATTAATTTCGAGCAACACTTTATACAGGTAAGGGAGTAATTTTAATACTATAATATTTATCAATATTAATTTTGATTCAGTAATTAAATTACAGTAATATTTATCAATATTAATTTTATATGTTTTTATGATTCAGGTTCTACGGTAGCTTGGCGACTGTCGGCGTATCCTTCAGAGGATCGACCGGGCGAGGGCGGAGAAGCTCGCCAAGGAGGCGCACGCTACGTAGCCCTCTTGAGAATTACTGTGAGTATGTTATAGTACTACATTAAATATTAATATTTGATTTTCTTATAGGTACAGGCGATGCAGCGAGGAAGCCGCTACGCATCCTGGCGTCATCGCCGTCGAAGACGCAATGGATTCGGAGAAAAACACTGCTCTATCGAGGGATCTTCGCTCGCTGTAAGTATGATTTTAATATGTAGTATTTCTATTTGAATAGTTTCATATTTTTATTTTGATCTGGTTTTTTCAGCTGTAGGGGTCCTCGACGGGGCGACGAGGGACCTGTTCCGTTACAACGCAGTCACGAGAATTTTTTGATTGTTCTAAATACTTCATTGTATAAAACTTCTTCTTCCTTCTTAGTTCGGATTTGCGACGTGGGACAAGTCTCGGTTTATAAACTGCTTCCTCTAAATTTCATCTAGAAATTTTAATGCCGGCCAATGCATCCATGATTCGAGCGTATTTCTGGCCCGACGCTGGACCAATTCCTGCAGTAGGTGGTTCCACCGAGTCCTCGCCAGGCACGGCATTCCATCTGCGAGAATTCATCGAGCGTTTTTTACGCGTTTCATCAGACTCGCGCGTGTGTGCGTGTGCGTGTGCGTGTGCGTGTGCGTGTGCGTGTGCGTGTGCGTGTGCGTGTGCGTGTGCGTGTGCGTGTGCGTGTGCGTGTGCGTGTGCGTGTGCGTGTGCGTGTGCGTGTGCGTGTGCGTGTGCGTGTGCGTGTGCGTGTGCGTGTGCGTGTGCGTGTGCGTGTGCGTGTGCGTGTGCGTGTGCGTGTGCGTGTGCGTGTGCGTGTGCGTGTGCGTGTGCGTGTGCGTGTGCGTGTGCGTGTGCGTGTGCGTGTGCGTGTGCGTGTGCGTGTGCGTGTGCGTGTGCGTGTGCGTGTGCGTGTGCGTGTGCGTGTGCGTGTGCGTGTGCGTGTGCGTGTGCGTGTGCGTGTGCGTGTGCGTGTGCGTGTGCGTGTGCGTGTGCGTGTGCGTGTGCGTGTGCGTGTGCGTGTGCGTGTGCGTGTGCGTGTGCGTGTGCGTGTGCGTGTGCGTGTGCGTGTGCGTGTGCGTGTGCGTGTGCGTGTGCGTGTGCGTGTGCGTGTGCGTGTGCGTGTGCGTGTGCGTGTGCGTGTGCGTGTGCGTGTGCGTGTGCGTGTGCGTGTGCGTGTGCGTGTGCGTGTGCGTGTGCGTGTGCGTGTGCGTGTGCGTGTGCGTGTGCGTGTGCGTGTGCGTGTGCGTGTGCGTGTGCGTGTGCGTGTGCGTGTGCGTGTGCGTGTGCGTGTGCGTGTGCGTGTGCGTGTGCGTGTGCGTGTGCGTGTGCGTGTGCGTGTGCGTGTGCGTGTGCGTGTGCGTGTGCGTGTGCGTGTGCGTGTGCGTGTGCGTGTGCGTGTGCGTGTGCGTGTGCGTGTGCGTGTGCGTGTGCGTGTGCGTGTGCGTGTGCGTGTGCGTGTGCGTGTGCGTGTGCGTGTGCGTGTGCGTGTGCGTGTGCGTGTGCGTGTGCGTGTGCGTGTGCGTGTGCGTGTGCGTGTGCGTGTGCGTGTGCGTGTGCGTGTGCGTGTGCGTGTGCGTGTGCGTGTGCGTGTGCGTGTGCGTGTGCGTGTGCGTGTGCGTGTGCGTGTGCGTGTGCGTGTGCGTGTGCGTGTGCGTGTGCGTGTGCGTGTGCGTGTGCGTGTGCGTGTGCGTGTGCGTGTGCGTGTGCGTGTGCGTGTGCGTGTGCGTGTGCGTGTGCGTGTGCGTGTGCGTGTGCGTGTGCGTGTGCGTGTGCGTGTGCGTGTGCGTGTGCGTGTGCGTGTGCGTGTGCGTGTGCGTGTGCGTGTGCGTGTGCGTGTGCGTGTGCGTGTGCGTGTGCGTGTGCGTGTGCGTGTGCGTGTGCGTGTGCGTGTGCGTGTGCGTGTGCGTGTGCGTGTGCGTGTGCGTGTGCGTGTGCGTGTGCGTGTGCGTGTGCGTGTGCGTGTGCGTGTGCGTGTGCGTGTGCGTGTGCGTGTGCGTGTGCGTGTGCGTGTGCGTGTGCGTGTGCGTGTGCGTGTGCGTGTGCGTGTGCGTGTGCGTGTGCGTGTGCGTGTGCGTGTGCGTGTGCGTGTGCGTGTGCGTGTGCGTGTGCGTGTGCGTGTGCGTGTGCGTGTGCGTGTGCGTGTGCGTGTGCGTGTGCGTGTGCGTGTGCGTGTGCGTGTGCGTGTGCGTGTGCGTGTGCGTGTGCGTGTGCGTGTGCGTGTGCGTGTGCGTGTGCGTGTGCGTGTGCGTGTGCGTGTGCGTGTGCGTGTGCGTGTGCGTGTGCGTGTGCGTGTGCGTGTGCGTGTGCGTGTGCGTGTGCGTGTGCGTGTGCGTGTGCGTGTGCGTGTGCGTGTGCGTGTGCGTGTGCGTGTGCGTGTGCGTGTGCGTGTGCGTGTGCGTGTGCGTGTGCGTGTGCGTGTGCGTGTGCGTGTGCGTGTGCGTGTGCGTGTGCGTGTGCGTGTGCGTGTGCGTGTGCGTGTGCGTGTGCGTGTGCGTGTGCGTGTGCGTGTGCGTGTGCGTGTGCGTGTGCGTGTGCGTGTGCGTGTGCGTGTGCGTGTGCGTGTGCGTGTGCGTGTGCGTGTGCGTGTGCGTGTGCGTGTGCGTGTGCGTGTGCGTGTGCGTGTGCGTGTGCGTGTGCGTGTGCGTGTGCGTGTGCGTGTGCGTGTGCGTGTGCGTGTGCGTGTGCGTGTGCGTGTGCGTGTGCGTGTGCGTGTGCGTGTGCGTGTGCGTGTGCGTGTGCGTGTGCGTGTGCGTGTGCGTGTGCGTGTGCGTGTGCGTGTGCGTGTGCGTGTGCGTGTGCGTGTGCGTGTGCGTGTGCGTGTGCGTGTGCGTGTGCGTGTGCGTGTGCGTGTGCGTGTGCGTGTGCGTGTGCGTGTGCGTGTGCGTGTGCGTGTGCGTGTGCGTGTGCGTGTGCGTGTGCGTGTGCGTGTGCGTGTGCGTGTGCGTGTGCGTGTGCGTGTGCGTGTGCGTGTGCGTGTGCGTGTGCGTGTGCGTGTGCGTGTGCGTGTGCGTGTGCGTGTGCGTGTGCGTGTGCGTGTGCGTGTGCGTGTGCGTGTGCGTGTGCGTGTGCGTGTGCGTGTGCGTGTGCGTGTGCGTGTGCGTGTGCGTGTGCGTGTGCGTGTGCGTGTGCGTGTGCGTGTGCGTGTGCGTGTGCGTGTGCGTGTGCGTGTGCGTGTGCGTGTGCGTGTGCGTGTGCGTGTGCGTGTGCGTGTGCGTGTGCGTGTGCGTGTGCGTGTGCGTGTGCGTGTGCGTGTGCGTGTGCGTGTGCGTGTGCGTGTGCGTGTGCGTGTGCGTGTGCGTGTGCGTGTGCGTGTGCGTGTGCGTGTGCGTGTGCGTGTGCGTGTGCGTGTGCGTGTGCGTGTGCGTGTGCGTGTGCGTGTGCGTGTGCGTGTGCGTGTGCGTGTGCGTGTGCGTGTGCGTGTGCGTGTGCGTGTGCGTGTGCGTGTGCGTGTGCGTGTGCGTGTGCGTGTGCGTGTGCGTGTGCGTGTGCGTGTGCGTGTGCGTGTGCGTGTGCGTGTGCGTGTGCGTGTGCGTGTGCGTGTGCGTGTGCGTGTGCGTGTGCGTGTGCGTGTGCGTGTGCGTGTGCGTGTGCGTGTGCGTGTGCGTGTGCGTGTGCGTGTGCGTGTGCGTGTGCGTGTGCGTGTGCGTGTGCGTGTGCGTGTGCGTGTGCGTGTGCGTGTGCGTGTGCGTGTGCGTGTGCGTGTGCGTGTGCGTGTGCGTGTGCGTGTGCGTGTGCGTGTGCGTGTGCGTGTGCGTGTGCGTGTGCGTGTGCGTGTGCGTGTGCGTGTGCGTGTGCGTGTGCGTGTGCGTGTGCGTGTGCGTGTGCGTGTGCGTGTGCGTGTGCGTGTGCGTGTGCGTGTGCGTGTGCGTGTGCGTGTGCGTGTGCGTGTGCGTGTGCGTGTGCGTGTGCGTGTGCGTGTGCGTTGAGCGAAACTCGAGCCTCGAGCAAATAGATGGTGAAAACATATTTCCTTACCATCGTCTATTGCTCTGGCCACCTCCCGCCACTTGATCATTTTGTCCTCGTACGACAGTAGCTCCTTCTGTAGAGAGTAGTCCCATAATATGCGACGACCCTTGACCGCCCGAATCAATTTTTTCTCCATATCAATTTTCATTATCTCCGCTATCTTCTTTACTGCCTTCTCTATATCTTCCGCCGAATCTTCCTATGTAAAACAAATCACAGGATATGTGTTGACAAATTTAAAGGAATGGAGAAAATTAATTTTTTAATGACAAACGTACCCAAGTCATTTTTTCATCCGTCATGCTTACTGTCAACTGCGGTATTGAAATTATCAAGTTTTTATCAGCATTTGTTTAATATTAGCTACACAATTCACTCGATATAATATACCATGAAATGAGCTGGGTATGTTTATCATTATCAATTTCGTGTTCTCCATTCTTTTACATCCATCTGCCTGATGATTTATTTTATGAAAGAACAATCGAAGGAGGCCAACAAGGGAGGCTATACGAGTAGGGACCGAAATGATGAATATTAACATAAAAGCAATATTGATCCGAGAGGTCAAGGCTCGGCGCAGACTGTGGAATTAAGGTTTAGAATTAAAAATTAGAATTATAGTGGAACTGTACTGTGGAATTACATCACTATATCGGTCAAGCAAAGTAGTGATTATCGACTTTCATTGCTAAATGAAACAGATACCTACCAACGGTCTGATACTACTGCTCGACATTCCTCATATTGCTTATTTTTCTTTACATGAGATGGATAGGGATAAGGTTCATTTATAAATTTGTTGGTGAGACTATTCCCGACTAGTGGGAGATCGAAACAAAACAATTTATTTAATCTCCACTTAGAAAACAATAATGAATTCCTCAATTATGGCGTTCGATGTGGAATAATCAGCTGATGATTATTTATCGTTATTTAAGGAACGATATACATCTCGTATCCAAAAATGTCAAATACAAGACATCAGGCTGGTCATAAAAACGTAAGTGGGGGGCAGTGTATTTCATCTCCTTTCGTCGACTAACATAAGATGAGTGGATCCACACGCTTGATTTTATAGCTCGCGCGAGGTGAAATCATAAATCGCGCTACGGAGCCATTAGCCGGATGTCGAGAAATCGCAAATCGACACCTGGACAACGAGAGCATTGACGAGGCTCGACGTAATGTCCGGCAGTACCTTGCTCAAGTCTCGAAAAGCTAAAAACTACGGAGCCAAGTTCGCCGGATTACGGCAAATGGTCTGGCCAGACCTGGACACCACGTGGATTCACGCGGTTACAGGAGATGCACCAGGAGTCCCTGTAGGGATAGTGCATTTCGGCACCCGGACGATAATTTGACTTCGAAATGTACATTGAACGAGTCGCGAAATTTTTTTATTTAAAAATGTATGTTTTATCACTGAAATAATTTATTCTACACCCTGTATCGAAGTTCAGTGAAGTTATCTCATGCTTGTGTGTTGTCTGTGTGACTACTCAAGCTGCGCTCTGATTGGTCAGCTTTACACCCTTATTGCTCGGAAACTACTTATCGTACGAACTTTTCCCAGGGCTCATTTTCCTTGGGCGATCACCCCACACCTGCCTGCACACAGTTTGTGCGCCGATTACCTAACACCCATCGTTATTTCATCAGTAACGGCTGTTAGTGGTCCGGTTGATAGAACGATGACTTCTGAACTCAGAGGGTCCGAGTTCAATCACAGGTGGAGGCGATTTTTTTTTTTTTATACTCGTGAGTACGGGTGACGTACTGGTCCATTGCGGCGCTGGAAAACAGCTATGCCTACTTTCCTACAGTAAGTAATTTCCTTATGATAATATCGTATGGGCCAGCAATTAAGCGCTACGCCTATCGACTTTGTACGCTTATCGATAATTAAGCCCTACGCTTATCGTTAATGTTTCGCCGTTGAATTAAGGACATAACATTTGCACAATGGATCAAACTTTCCCCGAAGGTGAGTTTATCAAGCTATTTTGAATTTCTACTATTGAAATTAACATACGTCTGACTTACTTACGCCAGAATCTTCCGCGCATTTCCAAGAGTCGCCATGAATATGTTGACCGTGAGAACCACTGACAGTGAGTCGGGTAGCAATGTGCGTAGAGATATCTGCAGAAACCGAGCGGCCGGAAAGTAGGGGAATCCCCTACATATTCAACAAGTCAGTGGTGCTCAATATAATCGCGCCGCGAGTCCCGTTGCTCAACTCCTCGGAAATATTTTCAATCTCAAAAATACTAAACTAAAATACTAGACTTCTAAGCCCAGTACAACGAAAAGAATAAATAGTCCATCGAGACCGCAACAACCATAGCGTTGTCGCGATTACACGTGAACTTCGGTAACCACATTCTTTTATGTGCGTCATACCGAAAACTATAGTGCCCGTAGTACCGAAAACTGTAGTACTCCATGCCGACTCCAATCGACCCAGTGCTGCACATGTCGCAAATATTGCGCTAACTGCTACGTTTCGTGGCGCTTGTCTATCAGGGGATAAAATGGCACACCGGGTCAAAACGGGATAATGAGACAAAACGCAATCGTCCAATAACTTTGGGATGGTGGCGATGGTTGTATGTGGGGCAAAACGGGTTTGAAAATCCGGCTGTATCGTTGGGACAAAATGGGTCATCCAAAAATTATTGGAAAATTGAGTTTTGCCCCGCTGTGCCATTTTGCCCCGGTCTCCCCTATACCGTAGATTAAACCCCGAAATGAAAACGGCCCAAGCTGTAATATTATTAATAACGACGATAATGGGATAAATGTTGGAAGGACGACGGTATGAGGAAACGAATGGATTTTTTCTTAAGGTGGGGCTAAAGATCAACATAACGTCAAAATAAAACTCTACCGGAATTTAAATTTATTTAAATTCCGGTAGAGTTTTATTGTATGCGTGCGTGGTCACATTTATATCTCTACCACTCACAACTCTACCAGATAACAATTCTACCAGAAAATATCTCTCCCCAAACATCACTACCAGAAAACAAGTCTACCGGATAACAACTCTACCAAAAACGATAGTTCTAACAACTCTACCGTCTTAGAACTCTACCAAAATCTCTACCACTGAAGATAAAAACTCTCCCGGACTTGAAATAAAACTCTCCCGAAATTGCAATAAAGAGTTTTAACTCTTTATTAAAATTGCAATTTCGGGAGAGTTTTATTTAAATTCCGGTAGAGTTTTATTTCAAGTCCGTGAGAGTTTTTATCTTCAGTGGTAGAGATTTTGGTAGAGTTCTAATACGGTAGAGTTGTTTTCTGGTAGAGTTGTTAGAACTATCGTTTTTGGTAGAGTTGTTATCCGGTAGACTTGTTTTCTGGTAGTGATGTTTGGGGAGAGATATTTTCTGGTAGAGTTGTTATCTGGTAGAGTTGTGAGTGGTAGAGATATAAATGTGCCCACGCACGCATACACACATACAAACACGCAGGCTAAAAATAATAATAACACATACAGTTTCGTTAATAATTTTTTTTATTTTTAAAGAAAAAAAAATGTTTAAAAAAACTTAGAAATAAAATAAAAACAAATTATATCCGGTTTGAATCTGTAACAAAAAATTACATTGCGTTAGTGCTATTCATATTATTAATGTACAACCTTAGTTCTCCTTTTATGACCCTGAACATATCTGCATCAGACAAAATTTTATCTTCGGCACTTTATAACTACCGTATTTTTCATCGTACAGATTTTTCTCTGGGCTCATTTTGTTTGTTATTAAATTCTCTAGGTAAGCATTTTATTTTTAATCTTCTTCAAGGCAGGGCATTAAAAACAAATTTCTGGCACGTTATAACTGCCGTATTTTTCATCGTGTAGACTTTTCTCCGGACTCATTTTTTTCGTTATGAAATTCTCCAGGTGAGCATTTCTTTTCTTTTTTTTCACCATCTTCAAGGCAGGTCGTTGAAAACAAATTTTTTGCACGCCATAACTGCCGTATTTTTCATCATGCAGACTTTTCTCCAGGCTCATTTTCTTCGCTCAATTTCATAACGAAGAAAATGAGCCTAGAGAAAAGTCTGCATGATGAAAAATACGGCAGTTATGGCGTGCCAAAAATTTGTTTTCAACGACCTGCCTTGAAGATGGTGAAAAAAAAGAAAAGAAATGTTCACCTAGAGAATTTCATAAGCAAAAAATATGAGCTCAGAGAAAAGTAAACACGATGAAAAATACGGCAGTTATAAAGTGCCAAAAATTTGTTTTTAATGCCCTGCCTTGAAGAAGATAAAAAAAGAAAAAAAATTCTCACCTAGAGAATTTAATAATAAACAAAATGAGGTAGAGAAAAATCTGTACCATGAAAAATACGGTAGTTATAACGTGCCAAAGATGAAATTCTATCTGATGCAGATATCTTCAGGGTCATCTCCTTTTACTCACGTTATCATTCTTCGCCAAAAAGGATCGCCAAGCTCCTCTCGACGGGATCAACGAATTCCTCCTTGTCTTTCTCCTTCTCCTGCTCCTGCTCCTGCTCCTGCTCGTGCTCCTGCTCCTGCTCCTGCTCCTTTTCCATCTTCTTCTCCTCCTGTTCTTTATTCTTTATCTTCTCCTTCTCCTTCGCCCGCTCTTGTTTCTTATTCTTTTCCTCCTCGATTTCGTGCTCCGTCATCCTGCCGCTTCTAGAAATGCATAGAATTATTTATTAAAAATACATTATTTATTACATAATATAAATTTATTATTTATTAAAAAATACAAACCGCATCCTTTCTAAAGCTGTCTTCCATTTCACAAACGCCTTTGACGCCGAGCACCCCAGATTGTAATGCGATGAGCTGTAGAGTAGAAAACAAACTTATTTAATATTTCGCTGTAAATTATGTGCGATAATTTTACTGAATTGATGCATCGATTTAATCTACACTACTGCAAAAATTACAGCGATGAATAAATTCAGTAAGATTGGTCCACGGTGTAAACTACGGAATACCACGTCGATTACACAGATGGACCAATCTTATTGAATTTATTTATCAGTGTCATTTTTGCAGTAGTGTGTAGATTAAATTGATCCATCAATTCAGTAAAATTGGTTTATCGGTGTAATCTACGGGCGACTGCAAAAATGACACCGATGGATACATTCGCAATAATGCATAGATTACACCGACGGATCAATCTTACTAAATTTATCTGTCAGTGTAATCTACAGATTACTGTGTAGATTACACATATGGCCCAATTTAATTGAATTTATTAATCGTTGTGATTTTCGCTGTTGTCCGTAGATTCACCGATGAACCAATTTTACTGAAACGATGGATCAATTTAATCTACGGACTACAGCGAAAATGACAGCGTTGAATAAATTCAATTAAATTGGTCCATATGTATGGACCATACATATGGATCAATTTAATTGAATTAGCAGTTTAGACGGTATTCGCAGTGTTACCACACGAAAAATCGAATATCGCGACACACAGTATCATTCGAATGATACTGTGTGTCGCGATATTCGATTTTTCGTGTGGTAACACTGCGAATACCGTCTAAGGTAGAGCGACGCATTGTTATCACAAGCAGTTTAGTCAGCCACCATGCCGAAGGCACAACGATATCACAAGGATATTACGCGCAACTATGAGCAGCTGGGAAAATTATTGTGTGCGATTTCGTCGAAAACAGCATTGCTGACAATTCCGCCGCACAATGTAAAAGGTGCCGATTTGACGGAAATCGTCAAAAAGGTGTGGTGCGAGTCGGGGCCCTCCAAGAGGCGTAAAGATTATATACGCGTCCACCTCCGGGAGAATTACGATTTTTACGTTCATTTCATTAAGAAGAATGAAATTCCAACGTGCCTCGACGATCAATTAAAATTGTGAGTAGAAAAAATTTTATTACCACTTTTATGAGTCCATCAATGTAATTTACGGTCTACTGTGTAGATTCCACAAATGGACCAATGTTAATGAATCGATGCATCGATTTAATCTATGCACTACTGCAAAAATTAAATCCCCGAATAAATGCAGTAACATTGGTCCATCTGTGTAATGTATACAGTAGTCCGTAGATTAAATTGATGGATAAATTCAGTAAGACTGGTCCGTCGGTGTAATTTATGTATTATTGCGAATGTATCCATCGGTGTCATTTTCGCAGTAGTCCATAGATTACACCGATGAACCAATTTTACTGATTTGATAGATCGGTTTAATCTATGCACTACTGCGTAAATGACACCGATAAATAAATTCAGGGAGATTCGTCCATCTGTGTAATCTACGCACTACTGCGAAAATGACACCGATGGATACATTCGCAATAATGCATAGATTACACCGACGGATCAATCTCACTAAATTTATCTGTCAGTGTAATCTACGGAGTACTGTGTAGATTACACATATGGCCCAATTTAATTGAATTTATTCATCGTTGTGATTTTCGCTGTTGTCCGTAGATTCACCAATGATCCAATTTTATTGAAACGATGGATCAATTTAATCTACGGACTACAGCGAAAATGACAGCGTTGAATAAATTCAGTTAAATTGATCCATATGTATGGTCCATACATATGGACCAATTTAATTGAATTTATTCAACGCTGTCATTTTCGCTGTAGTCCGTAGATTAAATTGATCCATCGTTTTAGTAAAATTGGATTTTCGCTGTTGTCCGTAGATTCACCGATGAACCAATGAAACCTTACTGAATTTATCCATTAATTTAATCTACGGACTACTGTATACATTACACAGATGGACCAATGTTACTGCATTTATTCGGGGATTTAATTTTTGCAGTAGTGCATAGATTAAATCGATGCATCGATTCATTAACATTGGTCCATTCGTGGAATCTACACAGTAGACCGTAAATTACATTGATGGACTCATAAAAGTGGTAATAAAATTTTTTCTACTCACAATTTTAATTGATCGTCGAGGCACGTTGGAATTTCATTCTTCTTAATGAAATGAACGTAAAAATCGTAATTCTCCCGGAGGTGGACGCGTATATAATCTTTACGCCTCTTGGAGGGCCCCGACTCGCACCACACCTTTTTGACGATTTCCGTCAAATCGGCACCTTTTACATTGTGCGGCGGAATTGTCAGCAATGCTGTTTTTGTTGGATTTCGAATAGTCCAACCCGTTATAAAGTATCGATCGAATGGTACTTTTGTTTTACTGGCGATAAGTTTTTGTTTAGTTTAGTTTCATCCATCAAACTGGTTGTACGTCTGATGGACCCCCGCCTGTAATCTTAATAAAGATATGATTCTCTTATAAAGTATATCTCTTGTATTGCTGCCAAGAATGCTCTACGCAATAGGTTATGGGCCCAGAGCCTTGAAAGAGAGTAAAATATAGAATTATAACACGTGGAATTTTTCGAGACCAAGCGGAACAGCAGTGTTGATACGTAACCATGGACTCCACCACGGGAACATCGCTGCGGATACCAATGTTAACGAAAACTAATTACGACACGTGGAAATTAAGAGTTCAGGCTATTTTGACGAAAAATAAAACGTGGGCTTACGTAAACGGAAGAAAAGCTAAACCGGACGTTGCTGAGAATAACGCACAACAAGCAGCGGCACTAGAAGCATGGACAGAAGAGGATGAAAAGGCAAGAGCTGATTTGTATCTCACAATCGGGGATGCTGAACTGAAACAAGTAAGGAACTGCACATCTTCACGAGATGTTTGGCTGAAATTGGAGTCAATCTTTGAATCTCGGGGACCTGCCAGGAAAGCCGCTCTTTGGAAGAAAATAACAACTCTTCATATGGAGGAAAATGATGACGTATCGAAGCACATGAACGAATTTTTCGACATTATCAGCCAATTATCGGGTCTGAATTTCGATATCGGAAATGAGCAGCAAACAATTATGCTTCTGAACAGTCTCCCGGATAGCTACGATAACTTGCGCTGTGCAATTCAATCACGTGACAATCTACCAGATCCCGAGATTTTGAAAATCAAAATACTGGAGGAAGTTGACTCCAGGAAAGAAAAATCGAAGGAGAACGATCCGAACGCAATGTTTGTGCGAAAACCGAAGAAAAAGTATTTTGAGAAAGGAAATTCCGAAAGTAAGGAAAAATTCTTCAAATACGAATGCCATAAGTGCAGAAAAGTCGGCCACATGGCTAAAAACTGTCCGGAAAAGCAAGAAAAAGCTTCGATTGCAGAAGACATAAGCTTTCTCGCCTCTACGAGTGTAAATACTGCACTTGGTGCTGAATCGACCGAGAAAAGCGATACCTGGTGCTTGGATAGCGGGTGCACATCGCACCTATGCAACAACAAGAATTCTTTTAACGAATTGATAAATTCGGAACATCACAAACTTAACCTTGCAAGTAAGGCATCGACAGATGTAAAGGGCATGGGTACTGTACTAACTACGACGTCGGACGGGAAGACTAATAGAGACATCCACCTGAAGAATACGTTATACGTACCTGATCTTAGAACGAATCTCATGTCAGTCGCGAAAATAACGGACAAAAATAATCTCGTGACATTCAAGAAGAATCTTGCTGTTGTGGAAGATGAAGATGGAAAAATCAAAATGATTGCAGACAGAGTCGGTGATCTATACTACGTTAGAAAAGAAACACAACAAGCCTGCGCCACAAATACCGAGAACGAAAAGTACAATCTGATAACTTGGCACAACAGATTTGGTCATTTGAACAAAGATGATCTTCTGGAAATGCACAGAAAGGAAATCGTAATAGGAATGAGCTTGAAAAGTAACGAGACTCTATCTCCGTGTTCAACTTGCTCACAAGGAAAAATTACAGCCATACCATTTCCAAAGCAGTCTGAAAGGAAAACCGAACTTTTGGACCTCATTCACACAGATATTTGTGGACCGATTCGTGTCGAATCGAGAGGAAAGGCAAGATACTTTGCGACATTCATTGACGATCACTCGCGATGGTGCGAAGTTCGTTTTCTTCAAAATAAAAGCGACATTTTCGGAGCATTCAAGGATTTCAAGAGCATGATAGAGAAACAAACAGAACGATCTATAAAATGCATTCAATCTGACAATGCTAAGGAATATTGTAGCAAAGAATTTGAGGAATTCTTGAAAACCGAAGGAATCAAGCGACGACTTACAATCCCACATACGCCTCAACAGAATGGTATTGCAGAAAGGAAAAATCGTACTCTAGTCGAAATGGGACGGTGTATGATTATTCAATCCGGACTCCCTGCATCTTTCTGGGCAGAAGCTATTTCTACGGCAAATTACGTAAGAAATAGATGTATTACGAGAAATCTAAAAGGCAAAACGCCTTTTGAAATGCTTTACGGAAGTCGGCCGGATGTCAAACACTTCAGGATTTTTGGAGAAGAGGCCTACACATTGGACAAAAATCCAGGGAAAGGAAAGTTCGATGCGCGCGGAATTTTCTGTCAATTTGTTGGCTACGACGATCGATCAAAGGCGTATCGCGTATGGTTACCGAGTGAACGTAAAATCATTGTTTCGCGTGATCTGAAATTTCAAGACAATTTCAACTTTGACAAAAAGGAGAAAAATTCTTCGTCGTCGAGAATTTCGGACACGGTTAACAGCGATTCACCCAATTTCATTGAAATTGAATCGGTTCTCGAATCTGAAAACGAGCCAATGGAGAATGCTGCGATATTCTTCGAAGCAAACACAGAAAATAATGGAGGAAATGCGGAGAACGATGAAGAAAACTCGGAATTCGACGAGGGAATCGCGGAAAATGCCGAAAAAGAAATGGAGGAGAATGGCGACATAAATCCTATCGCAGAAATTCACAACGAACCTTCATTGAAGAGAGGACCCGGGAGACCAGCAAAAATTAAGACTGGACGAAGGGGGCGTCCTGCAAAACAATATAATATGATCGAAGTGAACAATGATTCACCAGCTGCGACAATCGATCTCGAGCAGCTAGAAAATAATGACGAGAATGCCTCCGAATCAGATGTAAGTCAGTGCATCGTCCAATTAGCAGAGATACCATGGGGGGAAGCACTCAATGGGACTGACGCAAAAGAGTGGAAAGACGCGATTATAGACGAAATCGAGTGTCTAATAAAAAATAATACCTGGAGCATCGTTGATAGACCAAAATTTCGAAATATCATTGGTTGCAGGGTTGTCTTAAGAAATAAGTACACATCCGACGGAAGTATCGAGAGAAGAAAAGCTCGCGCCGTGGCAAAAGGATTTACTCATCGACCCGGGATTGATTTTCAAGATACGTTCGCCCCAGTTGCTCGTCTCAGCTCTGTACGATTATTATTGGCTCTATCAGCCAAATTAAAAATGAAGATACACCAACTAGACATCACAACGGCTTATCTTAACGGAACTATCGAGGAAGAGATATTTATGGAAAAACCGGAAATGTTGATGGAATCATTAGAAGAGATTGTCAAACGGAGAGGAACTCATGATTCGATAGGAATTCGTGCAAAGAAAATGATCAGCGAATTACGAGAGGGAAATACAGTATGCAGACTCAATAAATCTTTGTATGGCTTAAAACAAGCCGGACACCAGTGGCACAAGAAGTTCGACCACGAACTCCGATCTCTGAAGTTGAAGCCAACTACAACCGATCCCTGCGTCTACTTGATGAAACGAGAGGGAGAATTGTTACTGGTTCTCATCTACGTTGACGATGTGCTAGTAGCCTATCGGAAAACATCGAATTTGAACTACATTCGGAATGGGTTGATTGAAAAATTTGATATCAAAGATTTAGGGAGCGCAAAATACTGTCTTGGATTGGAGATTACTCAAACTGAAGAATATATCGCAATCTCTCAATCAGGATACATTCGAGATATCATGTACAGATTCGGTATGGAGAAATCAAATCCGGTATCGACACCCGTTGACCTCAGTCAAAAATTGAAGGAAGCTATCCCTGGGAATGACGTGAAAAGGCCTTATCGAGAGTTAATAGGAGCATTAAACTATTTATCCGTGGCTACGCGCCCCGATATATCTTTCATAGTCAGTGCCTTAAGTCAATTCAACACCTGCCATGGAGACCAGCATTGGACAGCCGCGAAACGTGTTCTTCGTTACTTGAAAGGAACAATAAACCACGGAATGGTTTACTCAAAGACTTCTCATGGCGTGACGGGATTCGTGGATGCGGACTGGGCCAATTGTCAAATTGACCGACGATCTTACACAGGATTTGCATTCGTCTTTAACAACGCTGCTATATGCTGGGAGTCTAAGAAACAACGCACCGTCGCACTTTCTTCTACAGAAGCCGAGTACATGGCACTCACGGAAGCAACAAAAGAAGCAATATACCTTGGCAAATTTCTTCTAGAACTAGAATTACAAGAGCTCAGCAAAATATCGATCAAAATTGACAACCAAAGTGCCTTGATGTTGGCTAAAAATGCCGTTTTTCATGCAAGATCAAAACATATAGACATCAGATACCATTTTGTTCGAGAAGTTCTAAAGGATAAAAAAATCGACATCGAACACGTCTCTACAGAAGATATGGCAGCCGATATTCTCACAAAAGGCCTACCAAAGTCTAAACACTATAAATGCATGGAATTACTTGGGATTCAATCTATTCGTGTTTAAGATTGTACTATTCGAGGGGGCGTGTTGGATTTCGAATAGTCCAACCCGTTATAAAGTATCGATCGAATGGTACTTTTGTTTTACTGGCGATAAGTTTTTGTTTAGTTTAGTTTCATCCATCAAACTGGTTGTACGTCTGATGGACCCCCGCCTGTAATCTTAATAAAGATATGATTCTCTTATAAAGTATATCTCTTGTATTGCTGCCAAGAATGCTCTACGCAATAGTTTTCGACGAAATCGCACACAATAATTTTCCCAGCTGCTCATAGTTGCGCGTAATATCCTTGTGATATCGTTGTGCCTTCGGCATGGTGGCTGACTAAACTGCTTGTGATAACAATGCGTCGCTCTACCGTAGACGGTATTCGCAGTGTTACCACACGAAAAATCGAATATCGCGACACACAGTATCATTCGAATGATACTGTGTGTCGCGATATTCGATTTTTCGTGTGGTAACACTGCGAATACCGTCTAAACTGCTAATTCAATTAAATTGGTCCATATGTAAGGTCCATATGTATGGACCAATTTAATTGAATTTATTCAACGCTGTCATTTTCGCTGTAGTCCGTAGATTAAATTGATCCATCGTTTCAGTAAAATTGGTTCATCGGTGAATCTACGGACAACAGCGAAAATCACAACGATGAATAAATTCAATTAAATTGGGCCATATGTGTAATCTACACAGTAATCTGTAGATTACACTGACAGATAAATTTAGTAAGATTGATCCGTCGGTGTAATCTATGCATTATTGCGAATGTATCCATCGGTGTCATTTTCGCAGTCGCCCGTAGATTACACCGATGAACCAATTTTACTGAATTGATGGATCAATTTAATCTACACACTACTGCAAAAATGACACTGATAAATAAATTCAATAAGATTGGTCCATCTGTGTAATCGACGTGGTATTCCGTAGTTTACACCGTGGACCGATCTTACTGAATTTATTCATCGCTGTAATTTTTGCAGTAGTGTAGATTAAATCGATGCATCAATTCAGTAAAATTATCGCACATAATTTACAGCGAAATATTAAATAAGTTTGTTTTCTACTCTACAGCTCATCGCATTACAATCTGGGGTGCTCGGCGTCAAAGGCGTTTGTGAAATGGAAGACCGCTTTAGAAAGGATGCGGTTTGTATTTTTTAATAAATAATAAATTTATATTATGTAATAAATAATAAATTTATATTATGTAATAAATAATGTATTTTTAATAAATAATTCTATGCATTTCTAGAAGCGGCAGGATGACGGAGCGCGAAATCGAGGAGGAAAAGAATAAGAAACAAGAGCGGGCGAAGGAGAAGGAGAAGATAAAGAATAAAGAACAGGAGGAGAAGAAGATGGAGCAGGAGCAGGAGCAGGAGCAGGAGCAGGAGCAGGAGCAGGAGCAGGAGCAGGAGCAGGAGCAGGAGCAGGAGCAGGAGCAGGAGCAGGAGCAGGAGCAGGAGCAGGAGCAGGAGCAGGAGCAGGAGCAGGAGCAGGAGCAGGAGCAGGAGCAGGAGCAGGAGCAGGAGCAGGAGCAGGAGCAGGAGCAGGAGCAGGAGCAGGAGCAGGAGCAGGAGCAGGAGCAGGAGCAGGAGCAGGAGCAGGAGCAGGAGCAGGAGCAGGAGCAGGAGCAGGAGCAGGAGCAGGAGCAGGAGCAGGAGCAGGAGCAGGAGCAGGAGCAGGAGCAGGAGCAGGAGCAGGAGCAGGAGCAGGAGCAGGAGCAGGAGCAGGAGCAGGAGCAGGAGCAGGAGCAGGAGCAGGAGCAGGAGCAGGAGCAGGAGCAGGAGCAGGAGCAGGAGCAGGAGCAGGAGCAGGAGCAGGAGCAGGAGCAGGAGCAGGAGCAGGAGCAGGAGCAGGAGCAGGAGCAGGAGCAGGAGCAGGAGCAGGAGCAGGAGCAGGAGCAGGAGCAGGAGCAGGAGCAGGAGCAGGAGCAGGAGCAGGAGCAGGAGCAGGAGCAGGAGCAGGAGCAGGAGCAGGAGCAGGAGCAGGAGCAAGACAAGGAGGAATTCGTTGATCCCGTCGAGTGGAGCTTGGCGATTCTTTTTGGCGAAGAATGATAACGTGAGTAAAAGGAGATGACCCTGAAGATATCTGCATCAGATAGAATTTCATCTTTGGCACGTTATAACTACCGTATTTTTCATGGTACAGATTTTTCTCTACCTCATTTTGTTTATTATTAAATTCTCTAGGTGAGAATTTTTTTTCTTTTTTTATCTTCTTCAAGGCCGGGCATTAAAAACAAATTTTTGGCACGTTATAACTGCCGTATTTTTCATCGTGTTTACTTTTTCTGAGCTCATATTTTTTGCTTATGAAATTCTCTAGGTGAACATTTCTTTTCTTTTTTTTCACCATCTTCAAGGCAGGTCGTTGAAAACAAATTTTTGGCACGCCATAACTGCCGTATTTTTCATCATGCAGACTTTTCTCTAGGCTCATTTTCTTCGTTATGAAATTGAGCGAAGAAAATGAGCCTGGAGAAAAGTCTGCATGATGAAAAATACGGCAGTTATGGCGTGCAAAAAATTTGTTTTCAACGACCTGCCTTGAAGATGGTGAAAAAAAAAGAAAAGAAATGCTCACCTGGAGAATTTCATAACGAAAAAAATGAGTCCGGAGAAAAGTCTACACGATGAAAAATACGGCAGTTATAACGTGCCAGAAATTTGTTTTTAATGCCCTGCCTTGAAGAAGATTAAAAATAAAATGCTTACCTAGAGAATTTAATAACAAACAAAATGAGCCCAGAGAAAAATCTGTACGATGAAAAATACGGTAGTTATAAAGTGCCGAAGATAAAATTTTGTCTGATGCAGATATGTTCAGGGTCATAAAAGGAGAACTAAGGTTGTACATTAATAATATGAATAGCACTAACGCAATGTAATTTTTTGTTACAGATTCAAACCGGATATAATTTATTTTTATTTTATTTCTAAGTTTTTTTAAACATTTTTTTTTTCTTTAAAAATAAAAAAAATTATTAACGAAACTGTATGTGTTATTATTATTTTTATCCTGCGTGTTTGTATGTGTGTATGCGTGCGTGGGCACATTTATATCTCTACCACTCACAACTCTACCAGATAACAACTCTACCAGAAAATATCTCTCCCCAAACATCACTACCAGAAAACAAGTCTACCGGATAACAACTCTACCAAAAACGATAGTTCTAACAACTCTACCAGAAAACAACTCTACCGTATTAGAACTCTACCAAAAACGATAGTTCTAACAACTCTACCAGAAAACAACTCTACCGTATTAGAACTCTACCAAAATCTCTACCACTGAAGATAAAAACTCTCACGGACTTGAAATAAAACTCTACCGGAATTTAAATAAAACTCTCCCGAAATTGCAATTTTAATAAAGAGTTAAAACTCTTTATTGCAATTTCGGGAGAGTTTTATTTCAAGTCCGGGAGAGTTTTTATCTTCAGTGGTAGAGATTTTGGTAGAGTTCTATACGGTAGAGTTGTTTTCTGGTAGAGTTGTTAGAACTATCGTTTTTGGTAGAGTTGTTATCCGGTAGACTTGTTTTCTGGTAGTGATGTTTGGGGAGAGATATTTTCTGGTAGAGTTGTTATCTGGTAGAGTTGTGAGTGGTAGAGATTGTGACGTGATTTTTTGATCACCGTCACAAAAAGACACATAAATTAACGTTTTACGGATGCAGCTATCGATTTAGTTCGGTTAGCTCGTTATCGTTCTCGATTTACTGCTCCTCGGCTGTCCAGGTACCGTCCAGCTCTCGTTTAAGTAAGGTGCGTTACGGCTACGATCCAGTTTAGACTTTACTGATGAGCTTGGGTGTGGGATAAGCTTTGAGACAAGTTAAAAAGATTCAGTTCAGGTCGAAAGCCTCGGATCTATTCGGTGGAGAGAATCTCGAAGAAGTGAGAAACACGAATAGAGAAGAGCCCGACGAGATTTCGTCGCGAATACGTCAAAGTCCGGTGCAAACCCGGCACTCCGTTCAGGTGATAATGCAGGACGTTGGAGAACAGGCGGAGGTTTTAGTACGGTCCGGGCAAGGTCGGAACACCTTGTGCTGTGTTTTAGTAAGAGAGAGAGAGCCTTGTTTTCACGTCCTGAATTTGGAGTAACGATCGCGACGAATCTCAAAAATTACCGCGTTACAGTTTCGGTTCCCGCTTAAGTGACGCTCTGGAAATAGTTTAAGAGGGCAGTAGCTATCGGCTAAGGATTTCGCGATAATCATAACGCTTCCTTAGAATATCGTAGTAGGCTTATCAGTCTGCCGAGAGTCGTCCTCGAGGCAACTCGGACCTCTCGCGCGACCGGTGTTTACGTTTGGGCTATTGTCTCGCGCGCTGAGTCGTTCGCTCTCGCTCGCGCTGCCGTAGACTCCGGCTATCGCTCTCGCTTCGGTTCGCGTATCTCGCTCACGCTACCTGTCACTTTGCGCGTTCGGTAGTTGACTCGTATGTGCTGTGTTTCGTGCGGATTCGGTTCCGATTTTATTACCGATTTTTCTGTGCTCGAGATGCGTTCTGAGGAATGCTTTTGAGGTGCAGTGATTGTGTTGGAGTTCTCGAGGCATCGTGAGATGCAGTTCCCGCCCATTATTGGATTAGAATACGCTGATTCGGTGAGTTTATCGTTTCGGTAATTATTTGATCGCGTATCGATCCGTTCTCGTTACGCTCGCTCCGACCCCCCGGTCAGCTGAGCGCTCCCGATGCACGAGTGTGCGATCCCGTGGCTTAGCAGCCAATAAATAATTGTTCCCGTTTTTTTTAAGTTGAGATTCCGGTTTCGATTTCGTGTTACTTTGTTGGCGAAGGATCGCGACCCTTCTACCATAACCCGCATCCTGAGCAACCGTGCATTTCCGCAACCGTTCGCTTTCGCGAATGCATCGGCGTTAGTTCTCGTACCGTTCAGTTCTCGTTTGTGTGATCTCGTTATTTTTCTGTTCTGTTCTCGTGTATTTCCGTTGCGGAGGTCGACCGTTCCATCGACCTCCAGATTAGTCCGGCTTGGCGATTCCGGCGAAACAAAAATCGACCCTGCGGAGGTCGACCGTTCCATCGACCTCCAGATTAGTCCGGCTTGGCGATTCCGGCGAAACAAAAATCGACCCTGCGGAGGTCGACCGTTCCATCGACCTCCAGATTAGTCCGGCTTGGCGATTCCGGCGAAACAAAAATCGACCCTGCGGAGGTCGGCCGTTCCACCGACCTCCAGTTTAGTCCGGTTGTTAATACCGGCGAAACAAAAATTAACTGGCGCCCACCGGGACGTCGATGCATCCGTGGAAGCGGGCGGCCGAAGGTGACGTTTTCTGAGTTCTCGATTTCGCGCTCCGCTCCCGTTCGGTTTGAGCTTCGATTTTCGCGTTTTCGGTTTTGTTTTTTTTGTGTTTTTTTTGCTCGCGTTGAGATCCAGGAAAATACGTCACAAATGTCACAAACGTCACAAATGTGACCACGCACGCATACAATAAAACTCTACCGGAATTTAAATAAATTTAAATTCCGGTAGAGTTTTATTTTGACGTTATGTTGATCTTTAGCCCCACCTTAAGAAAAAATCCATTCGTTTCCTCATACCGTCGTCCTTCCAACATTTATCCCATTATCGTCGTTATTAATAATATTACAGCTTGGGCCGTTTTCATTTCGGGGTTTAATCTACGGTATAGGGGAGACCGGGGCAAAATGGCACAGCGGGGCAAAACGGGATATTGAGGGCAAAACTCAATTTTCCAATAATTTTTGGATGACCCATTTTGTCCCAACGATACAGCCGGATTTTCAAACCCGTTTTGCCCCACATACAACCATCGCCACCATCCCAAAGTTATTGGAGGATTGCGTTTTGTCTCATTATCCCGTTTTGACCCGGTGTGCCATTTTATCCCCTGATAGACAAGCGCCACGAAACGTAGCAGTTAGCGCAATATTTGCGACATGTGCAGCACTGGGTCGATTGGAGTCGGCATGGAGTACTACAGTTTTCGGTACTACGGGCACTATAGTTTTCGGTATGACGCACATAAAAGAATGTGGTTACCGAAGTTCACGTGTAATCGCGACAACGCTATGGTTGTTGCGGTCTCGATGGACTATTTATACTTTTCGTTGTACTTGGCTTAGATGAGATGCTGAAAGCGGTTCCGGAGTTATACCGGCCACGGATCCAGCGATGAATAGAACATTTAAAAACAAAATGAATCACATAGAATTTTTACGTATGGTTTGTTACTACGTTATCGGCATTAACTGACACGCAATTGGTATCGCCAATTGCAAATCTTCGCGTAAGAGACGGAGAAAGCTTACATTCGATTTTGCCGATACGGCTGGTTTACGTAAGCTTCAGTGTGTAAACGTCCATCTGTGTAATCTACGCAGTAGTCCGTGGATTATACAGATGAATAAATTAAGTAATAAATTAAGTTTGGTCCATCGGTGTAATCTATGGATTACTGTGTCTTATGTACTTACACATGTATTATGTACTTACACATTTCGCGACCCATTTCTTTTCTCGACACGCCACAGAATAAGCTGAAAGCTGTCAAGGGATGTTGAAGGCGAAGATCCCTATACCACTCAAAATTCACTCGATGCTCTCATTAGTCTTTTTCAATGTATTATCATAAAAAGTAAATCGGAGTTGGGAATGCAAGTATTAAGGGATCCGAAGGTGAAATGTGCCATCCGATCTTTCCGCTTCGATAATTCGGTTGTACCGATAAGGCTGGTTCACGAATGCTTCAGTGAGTCGACGAAATCCACTCAATTCCACTATTGAGCATTGGTAAATGCTCAATAGTGACACCAACCCGGGGTCTTGATTCAGTCGGTCTATCAGTGACTGGTGTACACCCTGTTTCAACGAGAAGGCTGGTTCCACCCCGAATAGAATAAAAAATGATTGCCCATTATAATGGTATTCGATTTTTGTTAAATTCGAAGTTTGCGTTATTACTTTCAATCGGTACGAGTAAGGGCGGGAGATCTTTCACGAGGACCCTTAACCGAATTGAAGCAACGTTTTCACCGGTCTTACGAGATACGTACTATAAGGACTATAAGGATTCACGTGAACCATATCTTGAGCCCGCTTCAATTCGTCAAACAGCCGGTCAAAAGGAATTATAGTCTGTGGTAATTCGCTTCATTCGATACAAGAGAAAGGCGTTGAATTTATCACCAGGGCCTTTATATCGATTTGAAGCGAATTCGCATCGGTCTTACGAGTTACGGAAGACAATACGGTTTTACGTGACGCATGTTTCAAGGTTGCTTTAATTTAAACAAAAAAGGCGTAATATTCAAAATAATAGTTCACTTTATTAGGGGAGGGCGGGGCAAATTGGCACAGCGGGGCAAGACGGGATAATGAAACAAAAATGCAATTTTCAAATAACTTTTTGATGGTGGCGATGGTAGTCCGTGGGGCAAAACGGGTCTGACAATCCGGATGTATCGTTAGGACTGAATGGGGCATCCGAAAATTATTGAAAAATGGAGTTTTGCCCTCACTATCCCGTTTTGCCCCGCTGTGCAATTTTGCCCCGGTCTCTCCTACACTAAGGTGTACACCGAGGAAGTCTTCGGTGTACACCTAGACCGCGAGAGAAACGCTCCCGTTGAGCTAAACCTCGAGGAAATCTTCGGGGTACACCTAGACTGCGAGGGACACCACTGGAAACATTTCCAGTGGTGTCGGCCGGGAATCGAACCCGGGTCCGCTGCGTGCGAACCCGAGCCTCATCCACTAGGCACTGCTCCCCGTATTTTTGCCTAAGTCTTTTATTTTTATTTTTTGTTCCTTTTCTTTTAATTTTGTTTTTAATGAAAGGACAGAATAAAAATACAATCTTGGTTCTTTTTCAGTTGCGGGAACCGAAAACTGACCAAAGCAAACTTTTCGAAAAAAAAAACGTTCGATCCGTTTTCGGTTTCCACAACAGAAAAAAGACCAAATGCCAACAAAAAATGTACAGTCCGTTTTGTCGTTTTTTACGGTCCGTTTTGTTCCCGAACGGACGTGTCCGTTTTTCGGTCCATTTGCGAGGACGGACAATCATCAACTTGCTAGGGCGAACAATTAATTATTGGGGCGGACAAGATAATTATCTTTTTCGGTTAGATTATTGAATGCGCGAGGGGTTCGTGCTACAAAATTTATTACAAAATTATCAGAATGCATGACTGATTTGCAATTTAAAAGCTTTGACAATATAAAAATATATTATGAAATTTTTATAATAATTATTGTTTATGTACATACAATCTTGAGTTTTCGCCAACCACTCGCGGAATGTTCTCATAAATAGTCAAGTTTTGGAGAAATTTGTGATTATTATGCATGTAGATTCGCAATAGTACATTATGCTACTAGGGAGGAAAGTGCGTGATTTTCACCTAGCGGGAGGTTTGCTGCCTGAGCGAAGCGAAGGCAGCATCCCGTGCAGCATAATACCCCTAGCAGCTTCAGCAACCATAAAAATAACCGAAAAAGCTACTGCAATTTCAGGTCACTTTTTACACCGTTAAAATAACGGCAAAAAATATCGATATGTGCGATCCATTCTTTCTATTCTGTCGTCACTAATACCTGTCGGACCTGTTTCCTGCGGTTATTTTGAAAGTTATTTGTACGGTTACCTGTCGTGGATAATAACCGCTCTGCAAGCTTACTCGCGGTTACTGCTGCGGTTGTTTTTTCGGTTACTCAAATAAAAAACGACCGTTCGGAAGCACAGGCAGCGTGAGCTTTCGCACGTATGAATATTTTTACGGTTATTTTACCGGTGTAAAAAGTGATCTGGAAGTAGCGTAATTTTGTTCGGGTATTCTACGGTTATTTTTTTAAAAACAACGGCTACTCAAGTTTCTACCCCGATAGACAAGCGCCACGAAAAGTAGCAATATTGGCGCGATATTTGCGACATGTGCGGCACATGTCGCAATTATTGCGCCAACTGCTACTTTTTGTGCCGCTTGTCTATCAGGGTAAGGACGATATTTTTTTTCGAGTATGCAAAAAGTGGCCGTATTTCCATGCCGGCAATACATTTTTTTGTTCGACGATTTAGTGCATTTTTTAATAATTTTTTAGATTTTCTTTTTATACTTTGTTCGCAATTTTCATTAATTTTTTTTTCTGTAATTTTTGCGAAATTTTTATCTATTTTTTACAATTCCTATACATTTTTTCACAATTATTTGAAATTATTTAATTTTCTTCTTTTCTGGATTATTTTCTTTTGCAAGATTTCTATTTAAAATTTGTCACCTCGCTAAATCACATTTTCTCCCTCTCGTCGAAAATCGGCGACTTTTTACCTCCATTGCAGGTATGAAATAGGGCCTTTATTACACTCGGTGTGAAAATGGCAGTTTTACTGACACTTCGCGTGCACAAAACATTAGCCCGTACTGCTCAACATTTTTTGTAATGTCCGTATAATATTTCCGCGTTTTTGGCATTGTGGTCGCGCCTTAATAACTACACGAAAATGTGCGAATGTTGGTAACAATGCAACGCTAGACCCAAAAGACGGTGTTCGAAGTGTTACCAAATATTCGAACATTTTCGTGAAGCTATTATCAACAACAAGTGACAACGATGCCTAAAATGCAGAAGTATTATAAAGATATTACGAAAAATTATGAGCAGTACGGGAAGATGTGCACGATCGCGTCAAAGACGCACATATTGGCGAAACCTCCTCATAACTTGAAGTGTGCCAATTTGGCGGAGGTGGTGAAAAAAGTATGGTCCATCCGGTGCAATCCGGAGCAATTATCTCCGCGTCCACCTGCGCGAAAATTATAAACTTTACGTGGACTACGTGAAAAAGGAAAACATTCCGACGGAGCTCACCGACCAAAAAAAATTGTAAGTACAGTATATTTTATTAAAAGTACTTGATCCATCAGTGTAATACTCGCAGTAGTGCGGAGATTACATCGATGGATCAATTTAGTAAGATTGGTCCATTCGTGTAATTCTCGCAGTAGTGCGTAGATTACGCCGATGGATCAATTCAGTAAGATCGGTCTATGGGTGTAATTCTCGCAGTAGTGCATTCAGTACGCCGATGGATAAATTCAGTGAGTGCACACTGTGGAAAAAAATCGTATGAAATTTAGCGTAGTGGTGTTACGTCCTGACCGGCGAATGTTGAGTTCGCTCGGAAAGTACCATAAATGAGTGGTCTCTCTTTCGGGTCAAGGCGTTAGCCCTTTACCCAGGGACGGAGACCTCGCCGTACTGCCGTGGATTTATTAAGGGAAGACGTACAGAGGTAATGAGCCTCTGGGAGAACTACAGGCGAACACAGGTTGCATGCAGAAATAAATGTTGAAGTCGGAGATTTCAAAGTGATACTCACAAAATATTTATATTGTACGGTGAAAAGTTCGATGTTACACTGTTTTACAAACTTGAAGCCGGATTGCTCGGTTTTACTTTTTTATGCTGGACTCTGCCTCGCAGGGCTAGAGCTTCGTCGTAGCAGAGCCTTGTTCGCTCTGTGTAGCGGTGAACGTAGTCGCAGGTTCGATGCCGGTGAAGTAACTGAACTTATTCGGAAAATTCGGTCCTTATATACTAGTTCTAGGCGATTTTATGGCTAAATTGCGTGCCGTTGGTTCATTGTCCCTTAATTTTGAAAAGGGGCGAGAGTTGGTGTGAGTGAGTAGGAATATAGGTTGAACGAGTGTGTGTGTGAGTAAAAGTTGCGTTAGGTGGGGATTTTGTAGGCTCGTGGCTAGAGTGAGGCAGACTTCACGTGTGCTTTAAAGATTTAGATAATGAGGATGTATTGAACGAGAATAATGCACAGGGCTTTTATGCGTGCGTAATTTAGAATAGAGAGAGAAGATTTTACGAGCGCGAGTGAAAGTTCGGCGAGCGCGAGGTTTTTGAATGCTGAAGAATGCATTAAATGAGTAGGGTTTTTATGCGAGTGTAATTTAGAAAAGAGAGAGAAGATTCTACGAACGCGAGGGATTTGAGTACTGAGAATGCATTAAAGCTTTTATGCGTGTGTAGTTTTGATGTAGTGTGCGTGTAAAGGTTTGGTGCGTATGCGTAGATTAGAAAAGAGTGAAAGAACCGCGAGGGTCAGAGCGAGAGTTTTACGATTGTGAGGGATTAGAGTGAAAGGGCGAATGGGTAGGAAAATGAATTCTGGCGCGTGTGGCAGCGGCACGTGCGGCTGGTCAACCTAATACAGCGATTGATAATTTTTGTCTACGATTAGGTGTTTCTGACCAAAAAAAGTATAGGTGACATGTTGCGTAGGACGTAACAGTGGGACTGGAAGTTTTTACGCACAAATGGGTCCATCAAATTTAATGCACAATTGTAATGAAAAATTAATGTAGGGTATTTTAAAAAAAACTTTATTAATGCTTTACTTTTAATTATTTATCTTCAATTTTACTACAAAAGTACTTTAATTCCAATAATTCACTTTAATTTTATCGTAAAAGTAGATTCATTTTTCATCATAATTGTACATTAAATTTACAATTTTTTTAAGCAGCGCAACGCATTCAACTACACTGTTGTAAAAAATTGTAAATTTAATGTACCAAACAGAAGGTTTTCATGCAAAAACTGTTGCATTAAATTTAGTGTGCACTTTTGGTGAAAAATTAATATACTTTTACAGTGAAATCGAGCGGAAGCATAATGTTCTTAAGGGGGGAAAAAATTGTAATTGTTTTCAAAGGCAGACCAGTCATCGTTAGCTCTCTTTTTGGTGTTTTACATTCCGACGATGGAAGGGTGGTTCATTATCCATTTTTGAAAAAAATTGATGATTGTATGCCTAATATTATATTCGCAAGCCTTTTTTATGAAATAAATTTTTTGCTTACAGCACAACACATTACAATCTGGGGGCCGCGGCATCAGAGTCATTTAAAAAATAAAAGGAGTCGCGGGAACGACCCAAGATGGTATTTTTTTATGGTATTTGTATTTTCCTCATTAAACAAAAAATGTATGCATTTCTAGCAGCAGCTACATGACGGAGGAAGATTTGAAGGAGAAGGAGAAAGAGAAAGAGACAGAGAAAGAGAAGGTGCAGGTGAAGGAGGAGCAGGTGCAGGAGGACCCAGTTGAACAGCTCTTGATCGCCCTCTTCGGGGAATCATAATACGATGAGTAAGAGGAGAATTAAGATTGTATATTAATACTGACAATAACACTAATGCATTGTAATTTTTTGTTACAGATATAAACCGAGTGCCAGAAAAACGTGATTTATTTTTAAGTTTTTTTAAACATTTTTTTTGTAAAAAATTAAAAAATTATAATATTATAAAATTGTATGTGTCAACATTGTTTTTGTCCTGATAGTCTGTGTGTGTGTGTATGCGTGCGTGCGTACGTGTTTGTGCGTGTTCAACAACGGTTGCTATAACTATGCTGAAAATATTTCTCTGAATATCTCTGAAAGTCTCGGAAAATTTCTCCGAAAAGGCTTCTGAATTTCTTTCACTTTTCGCATTTTTAACAGAAAGTCAACAGTACATTTCGATACGAGTGCGAAAAAACTTTTTCTGACGAGTGTGAGTTTGCGGCACGAGGCGAAGGCGAGTGTTGCAATCACACGAGTTCAGAAAACGTTTTTCACACGAGTATCGAACAAAATTTTATTTCACAAGGTGTGAAATTGGGGGTTTTCGCACGCGACGCGTGCGAAAAACCGCCATTTCCCCACCGAGTGACATAAAGATTTTTATGAATTTAAATATTTCAAATTGTTCTGAAAATTTCTGATCTTCGTTGCCAACTTCTCTGAAAACTATGAATTTTGTTGATATTCTAAGTCTATTTCTCTTCTATATCAGGAAACTATTTTCGGAAAAAGTCCACAGATTATGATTTTAGGACACCGTGTCCTTAGCGCAGTGACGAGATTCGTTGGTGAGTGGGTGACATTTCTTCACCTAGCTTAAGCACTGCTCAAAATGGCTACCATTCCTTTGGAGGCAAAGACGTACACGCTTTATTAGATTTGCTCGGCATCTGTCCAACATCTCCGGTGTTATCGTATCCACAGCGATCTGAATCCTCTCCATGAGGTCGTCTTGATCGCGCGGTAGGGTTCTGCCGTACACGATGTTCTCGACGTGACCCCACAAAAAGTAATCCGGCGGTGTCAGGTCTGGTGATCGTGCTGGCCATCGAGTCTCTCCTCCTTCACCGATAAATCGGCCTGCGAACATTTCAGCTAAGCATGCTCGAGTAGCCAGCGCTGTATGAGCAGGATGCCCATCGTGCTGGTAGTACATATTCTGTCGAATCTCCATCGGTACGGCTTCCAGCATCTGGGGTAACTCCTCATTAAGCAGATGCAGGTAGGTCTGCGTTGATACTCGATTTGGAATTACGATCGGTCCAAGCTGTAAAATTATTATTAACGGTGGGAATGAGGGAAGTGTCGGAGGCAAGGACGACGGAATGAGGAAGCGTATTTTTTTCTGAAGTAGGAATCATAGTCAGGGACAATGCGGAATAATCACGTGTAGTAATAAAAAAAAATATTTGTATGATACAGTGCTCCTGTACACTGGTTTAAACGAATCAAATTAACTTTGAACATTGAATAAAAGTGTGTGACCTTTGGATGCTACGCGGAGTGTACCTAAAGTGAGAGAAATTGAGGTTGACAACATCTTAAAAAATCTTAGATATATTGTATACCTGATCAGGAGAGCAAAACATCTACTGAATATAGACATATGTTAAAACTTATCTACCGAACTCTTTTTGTGTCACTATGAAATCACGGAATTATATGCTGGGGTGGAGCTACCTCAACGGTTATTAGAGCTCTAGAAGGTTTAAATAGGAGAGTGTTAAAAGTTATGTATAAAAAGAATAGAAAATTCACGGCGGAGCAGCTGTATAGTTGTACCAGTTGGTTTCCGATAATCCCTGCCCAGAGATTGACATGACAGCGGACTTGGTGACTGCGCTCTCTGACTTCATGCGGATTCTCATGTTTGTTCGACTAAACGTGTTCGTTGTGGACATTGCGGGAACCGCTTTGCGTAAATGATGCCTCGTCGGTGAACAGAATACGCGCGGGAAATTCGTTGTCGGCTGCATAATGCCTTAGAAGCCATTGGCAATATTCCACGCGACGTGGAGCATCCCCCGGGTGGAGAGTCTGAACCGGCGTCTTGTGAAAAGGCTTCAAGTCATCGGTTTTGAAAATTCGCCACACCGTCATTCGGCTCATCCCCACCTCGCGGGCCACAACTCTCGTAGACGTTTCCGGGTCTCGTCGAACTTTTCTGAGCACGCGTTCCTCCCTCCTAAGTGTCCGTTGGCGTACACGGGGTCCTCCATTCTGACCGCGTAATGGAAGAATGTTTCCTGTTTCTGATAGACGGCGTTCTGCCGCAGCCATCACTGCCTCGCTCGGAAACCGTTGTGCGTTTGGGTAAAGTTCCCGGTATCTTAGAGCCGCTTGCACCTGATTCCCTTCAGCCCAGCCCAAGCACTTCACCATATTAACATACTCTTGACACGTGTAATCTGCCATCCTCGACGAAAGCAGTGAACAGACTGCACTTCAGACGAAATCAATAAACAATTGATTTCGACCGACCAGTCACGCCCGGAATACATTTCCATAAAGAGACGCGGTTCACGTAAAGCTTTAGTGAGCAGAGGAAATCTATGTAATTCCACCGCAAGTACCTTTGCATTGCAGAATGGATAAATCATTTAATGTCAAGGAAGTAATAACGAAACCAGCATGGAGTCCTTATTCAATCGGTGTATCAATGACTCGTTTGTGCTCCATTTCAGCGAGAATGTTGGTGGCTCTCGCCGAATAATAAAAAATAAAAATTCAAAATATGAAGATATTCGTCTTGTATCCCAGCAGAAAAAAATTCCATCGAGAAACTTGTTTTGGTCTATCCAATATTGAGTCGAAATTTTCCCGTTAACAGACGGAGCTAGCTTACATTCAATTGTGCCGATAGGGCTGGTTTACGTAAGCTTTAGTGAGTAAACGAAATTTACCTAACTCGACCGGAATTTACCAAACACCTACGATTCTTCGATCGCAATTAAGTGTTTTTCTTCGAATGTAACTTTCAACCAAACCAATGTTGAAATTAGAGTTATCCGATGAGAAAATAGCCCTTCTACGTTGTGTCTTAGCGGGGGCATTGGTTTGATTAAACTTGAGCAAAAAGAAAAAAAAATATATTCATCGATCGCATGAACAGTGGCAGTAACTAAAATTGTTTGGTTACAGTCCTACCGCTCACACGATCGATAAATTTATTTTTCGTTAAGTACACAATAAGTATGTTTACCGCTTTTAGGCTCATTTTATTTATTTTATTTTTATTGTATTGTATGTTTATGGTAGTTATTTTGAATCGGCACGAGTAAAGGCGGGAGATCTTTCACCCTTAACCGAATTGAAGCAACGTTCTCACCCATCTTACGAGTTGCGTAAGACGATAAGGTTTCACGTGAACCATATCTAGAGGCCGCTTCAATTCGGCAAACAGCACAAACCGGAAGAATGAAAGTTTATGGTAGTTCTTTAGAATCTGTACGAGTAAGGGCGGGAGACCTTTCACCAGGACCCTTAACCGAATTGAAGCAACGTTCTCACCCATCTTACGAGTTGCGTAAGACGTTAAGGTTTCACGTGAACCATGTCTCGAGGCCGCTTCAATTCGGCAAACAGCACAAACCGGAAGAATGAAAGTTTATGGTAGTTCTTTAGAATCTGTACGAGTAAGGGCGGGAGATCTTTCACCCTTAACCGAATTGAAGCAACGTTCTCACCCATCTTACGAGTTGCGTAAGACGATAAGGTTTCACGTGAACCATATTTAGAGGCCGCTTCAATTCGGCAAACAGCACAAACCGGAAGAATGAAAGTTTATGGTAGTTCTTTAGAATCTGTACGAGTAAGGGCGGGAGATCTGTCACCCTTAATCGAATTGAAGCAACGTTCTCACCCATCTTACGAGTTGCGTAAGACGATAAGGTTTCACGTGAACCATATCTCGAGGCCGCTTCAATTCGGCAAACAGCACAAACCGGAAGAATGAAAGTTTATGGTAGTTCTTTAGAATCTGTACGAGTAAGGGCGGGAGATCTTTCACCCTTAATCGAATTGAAGCAACGTTCTCACCCATTTTACGAGTTGCGTAAGACGATAAGGTTTCACGTCAACCATATCTCAAGGCCGCTTCAATTCGGCAAACAGCACAAACCGGAAGAATGAAAGTTTATGGTAGTTCTTTAGAATCTGTACGAGAAAGGGCGGGAGATCTTTCACCAGGACCCTTAACCGAATTGAAGCAACGTTCTCACCCATCTTACGAGTTGCGTAAGACGATAAGGTTTCACGTGAACCATATATCGGGGCCGCTTCAATTCGGCAAACAGCACAAACCGAAAGAATGAAAGTTTATGAAGAATGAAAGTTTATGGTAGTTCTTTAGAATCTGTACGAGAAAGGGCGGGAGATCTTTCACCCTTAACCGAATTGAAGCAACGTTCTCACCCATCTTACGAGTTGCGTAACACGATAAGGTTTCACGTGAACCATGTCTCGAGGCCGCTTCAATTCGGCAAACAGCACAAACCGAAAGAATGAAAGTTTATGGTAGTTCTTTATGATCTGTACGAGCAAGGGCGGGAGATCTGTCATCCTTAACCGAATTGAAGCAATGTTCTCACCCATCTTACGAGTTGCGTAAGACGTTAAGGTTTCACGTGAACCATGTCTCGAGGCCGCTTCAATTCGGCAAACAGCACAAACCGGAAGAATGAAAGTTTATGGTAGTTCTTTAGAATCTGTACGAGCAAGGGCGGGAGATCGGTCACCCTTAACCGAATTGAAGCAACGTTCTCACCCATCTTACGAGTTGCGTAAGACGATAAGGTTTCACGTGAACCATACATCGGGGCCGCTTCGATTCGGCAAACAGCACAAACCGGAAGAATGAAAGTTTATGGTAGTTCTTTAGAATCTGTACGAGTAAGGGCGGGAGATCTTTCACCCTTAATCGAATTGAAGCAACGTTCTCACCCATCTTATGAGTTGCGTAAGACGATAAGGTTTCACGTCAACAATATCTCAAGGCCGCTTCAATTCGGCAAACAGCACAAACCGGAAGAATGAAAGTTTATGGTAGTTCTTTAGAATCTGTACGAGAAAGGGCGGGAGATCTATCACCCTTAACCGAATTGAAGCAACGTTCTCACCCATCTTACGAGTTGCGTAAGACGATAAGGTTTCACGTGAACCATGTCTCGAGGCCGCTTCAATTCGGCAAACAGCACAAACCGGAAGAATGAAAGTTTATGGTAGTTCTTTAGAATCTGTACGAGCAAGGGCGGGAGATCTGTCACCCTTAACCAAATTGAAGCAACGTTCTCACCCATCTTACGAGTTGCGTAAGACGATAAGGTTTCACGTGAACCATATCTCGAGGCCGCTTCAATTCGGCAAACAGCACAAACCGGAAGAATGAAAGTTTATGGTAGTTTAGAATCTGTACGAGTAAGGGCGGGAGATCTTTCACCCTTAACCGAATTGAAGCAACGTTCTCACCCATCTTACGAGTTGCGTAAGACGATAAGGTTTCACGTGAACAATGTCTCGAGGCCGCTTCAATTCGGCAAACAGCACAAACCGGAAGAATGAAAGTTTATGGTAGTTCTTTAGAATCTGTACGAGTAAGGGCGGGAGATCTTTCACCCTTAATCGAATTGAAGCAACGTTCTCACCCATTTTACGAGTTGCGTAAGACGATAAGGTTTCACGTCAACCATATCTCAAGGCCGCTTCAATTCGGCAAACAGCACAAACCGGAAGAATGAAAGTTTATGGTAGTTCTTTAGAATCTGTACGAGAAAGGGCGGGAGATCTTTCACCAGGACCCTTAACCGAATTGAAGCAACGTTCTCACCCATCTTACGAGTTGCGTAAGACGATAAGGTTTCACGTGAACCATATATCGGGGCCGCTTCAATTCGGCAAACAGCACAAACCGAAAGAATGAAAGTTTATGGTAGTTCTTTAGAATCTGTACGAGTAAGGGCGGGAGATCTTTCACCCTTAACCGAATTGAAGCAACGTTCTCACCCATCTTACGAGTTGCGTAACACGATAAGGTTTCACGTGAACCATGTCTCGAGGCCGCTTCAATTCGGCAAACAGCACAAACCGAAAGAATGAAAGTTTATGGTAGTTCTTTATGATCTGTACGAGCAAGGGCGGGAGATCTGTCACCCTTAACCGAATTGAAGCAACGTTCTCACCCATCTTACGAGTTGCGTAAGACGTTAAGGTTTCACGTGAACCATGTCTCGAGGCCGCTTCAATTCGGCAAACAGCACAAACCGGAAGAATGAAAGTTTATGGTAGTTCTTTAGAATCTGTACGAGAAAGGGCGGGAGATCTTTCACCCTTAACCAAATTGAAGCAACGTTCTCACCCATCTTACGAGTTGCGTAAGACGATAAGGTTTCACGTCAACCATATCTGGAGGCCGCTTCAATTCGGCAAACAGCCGGTCAAAAGGAATTATAGTCTGTGGTATTTCTTTTCATTCGATACAAGAGAAAGGCGGTGAATTTATCACCAGGGCCTTTATATCGAGTTGAAGCGAATTCGCATCGGTCTTACGAGTTGCGGAAGACAATACGGTTTTACGTGACGCATGTCTCAAGGTGCCTTTAATTTAAACAAAAAAAAATAGGCATAATATTCAAAATAATAGTTCGCTTTATTAGGGGCGAGCGAGGCAAAATGGCACAGCGGGGCAAGACGGGATAATGAAACAAAAATGCAATTTTCAAATAACTTTTGGATGGTGGCGATGGTAGTCCGTGGGGCAAAACGGGTCGGACAATCCGGATGTATCGTTAGGACAGAATGGGGCATCCGAAAATTATTGGAAAATGGAGTTTTGCCCTCACTATCCCGTTTTGCCCCGCTGTGCAATTTTGCCCCGGTCTCTCCTACAATAGGACCTCGATTTTTGCGCCCTCGGTTTCCTGAACAGTTCCCACCACGGAGTGGATATCGATCGACACAGAAAGCTATGGGCCATGCTCGACAGTCAGTATGGGTGGGGCATGCGCAACCTCTATTTTGTTAAGTGGGATGGGGAGCCGCTGTCGCTCCGCTGTGAACGAAATCGTGGTTCTAGTTTACTTTTGAATCGACAGGGGATACAGCCGCGAGACTTCCCATCGGTATTCTTATCCGGAATTGTAGCAACGTCCGCACCGTTTCACGTATTCAATGGCTCTAGGTCGCTACAATTAAAAAATTATGGCAAAACCACAATTTTTTTTTTATTCAGGATCTTTCCTGTACGAGGACGTCAAAAATAGAGAAAATGTTTTCTCATAGAAGAAGTTTCGCGAATAAAGGAACATTATGAGAAAGCGATATAAAGATTTCAATTTTCAACTTTTTTTTAATCGGTGTACTATAACTATGTCGACGCTTTCATTTGCATTGAACCTGAAAGGAAATAAAAAATTCGAATCCATTCATTCAACAGACGGGTATTCTCAACAATAATAAGACTTACCAAGGCTCTCATCGATGAGGAAAATTCTATCCGGCTGTTTGATCCTTTGTCGAATACTTACCATTCGGGGCAAAAAGTCTCATAGCGAAACCAGCATGGAGTCCTTATTCAATCGGTGTATCAATAATTCGTTTGTGCTCCATTTCAGGGAGAATGTTGGCGGCACTTGCCGAATAATAAAAAATAAAAATTCAAAATATGAAGATATTCGTCTTGTATCCCAGCAGAAAAAAAAATCCATCGAGAAACTTGTTTTGGTCAATCCAATATTGAGTCGAAATTTTTCCGTTAATAGACGGAGCTAGCTTACATTCAATTGTGCCGATAGGGCTGGTTCACGTAAGCTTTAGTGAGTAAACGAAATTTACCTAACTCGACCGGAATTTACCAAACACCTACACGATTCTTCGATCGCATTTAATTGTTTTCCTTCGAATGTAACTTTCAATCAAACCAATGTTGAAATTAGAATTATCCGATGACGAAATAGCCCATCTTCGTTGTGTCTTAGCGGGGGCATTGGTTTGATTAAACTTGAGCAAAAAGAAAAAAAAATATATTCATCGATCGCATGAACAGTGGCAATACCCAAAATTGTTTGGTTACCGTCCTACCGCTCATACGATCGATAAATTTATTTTTCGGTTAGTACACAATAAGTATGTTTACCGCTTTTAGGCTCATTATATTTATTTTATTTTTATTGTATTGTATTGTATGTTCTATTGACTTACCCTAGGGATTGCAAGTTTTTTTTCACAAGGTCAACTACTTGTCACAACCCCCTCTACATTCTCCCTTTTCTTTCTTTTTAACACATTTACTCCTCGCTCTTTTCCTTCTCAGTCTCTTTAGTCTACATTTCCTCTCCCTCTCCCTCTCCCTCTCCCTCTCCCTCTCCCTCTCCCTCTCCCTCTCCCTCTCCCTCTCCCTCTCCCTCTCCCTCTCCCTCTCCCTCTCCCTCTCCCTCTCCCTCTCCCTCTCCCTCTCCCTCTCCCTCTCCCTCTCCCTCTCCCTCTCCCTCTCCTCTCCCTCTCCCTCTCCCCTCCCCTCCCCCTCCCCCTCCCCCTCCCCCTCCCCCTCCCCCTCCCCCTCCCCCTCCCCCTCCCCCTCCCCCTCCCCCTCCCCCTCCCCCTCCCCCTCCCCCTCCCCCTCCCCCTCCCCCTCCCCCTCCCCCTCCCCCTCCCCCTCCCCCTCCCCCTCCCCCTCCCCCTCCCCCTCCCCCTCCCCCTCCCCCTCCCCCTCCCCCTCCCCCTCCCCCTCCCCCTCCCCCTCCCCTCCCCTCCCTCCCCTCCCCTCCCCCTCCCCCTCCCCCTCCCCCTCCCCCTCCCCCTCCCCCTCCCCCTCCCCCTCCCCCTCCCCCTCCCCCTCCCCCTCCCCCTCCCCCTCCCCCTCCCCCTCCCCCTCCCCCTCCCCCTCCCCCTCCCCCTCCCCCTCCCCCTCCCCCTCCCCCTCCCCCTCCCCCTCCCCCTCCCCCTCCCCCTCCCCCTCCCCCTCCCCTCCCCCTCCCCCTCCCCCTCCCCCTCCCCCTCCCCCTCCCCCTCCCCCTCCCCCTCCCCCTCCCCCTCCCCCTCCCCCTCCCCCTCCCCCTCCCCCTCCCCCTCCCCCTCCATTTATAAGATATATAGAGGAAATAACTGAAGAACTAACAATAAGAGGAGATTGTTTAATAATAGGAGATTTTAATATAGATGTCACGGGAAATTCGTTCTATAAAAAGCAATTAATATCAGGAATGTTAAGCTTAGGGATGAAACAGTATGTCAGCGAGCCAACGAGAATAACGCAGGACAGTCGAACAATTATAGATCTTGTATTTGGAAACATAAGTGTGCAAGTGCAGGTGGAACATGAACCGAAAATAACAGATCATGCATGGATAAAAGTAGAACTAGGAAAGAGCAGTACAGAGAGTAGTCAAAAAGAATATAAGACGAGAAACTACAATAAAATTGACGGAAAGAGTTTACAGCAATGTTGAAAAATTCCGTGCGGCAATGGACAGATGGGGATATAAACTGGAAAGCAAAGATGCTTGTGGATAGTATAGTAGGAACTTTGGACATAGTAGCACCAAAAAGGCAGTTAAGATTCCAAGTGTATGGGAGGGGAAAAAATGGTATTCAGAGGAGGTAAAAAGGGCAGCGGGCAGAAGGGATAATGCGTACAGAGAAGCTATTTATGCGGGAACGGATAATAATTGGGAACAGTTTAAAGTAGAAAGAAATGCAGTAGTTAAGTTGATAAGGAATAAGAAAAAAGAATATTACGAGAATAGGATAGACTGTAACAAGAACGATCCTACAAAAATGTGGAAAACCTTAAAGGAATTAATTAGAGGAGAACCAGAAAGAACGAAAGAAATCGGAAATATAAATTTTGAAATATTGGATGATGCGATAGAGGGAAATATGGCCGACAAATTTAACATGTTTTATGTTGAAAGTATTAATAACATAGTAAACTCAATAGATAGGGATACATCTGGAAGTCCAGGAAGAAGAAGAATCTTGATTGGTGACGGCGGGGGAAATGAAAGAAGTATAGAGAATTTTGAGAATATCGGAGTAGAGGAACTCGAGAAAGTTGTCAACGGACTTCCGAAGAAGAAAGGTACAGAAGAAGGAATATCAAGTGAAATAATAAAGCTGGCGTTCAGTGCAATAAGACAGGAGTTTGCTGATGTAATTAACGAGTCCTTGAGGGGGGGCTGTTGCCCTAATAGCTGGAAAACGTCCACGATTATACCAATACCTAAGATAGAGAAAGCAAAAAACGCGAAGGATTTTCGGCCAATTAATATGCTACCACTGTACGAGAAGGTTCTGGAGTTAGTAGTAAAGAGTCAAATCGAAAAATATTTGGAAGTAAATGAGATTATAACAGAACATCAATCGGGTTTTAGGAAGCAATATT